>JBBPBX010074273.1:0-17617 GCA_038048925.1 Garcialebias charrua
GAAAAAAAGAAAAAACAGTCACAGAGATCAACAGCATCTTCGTCCTTGTAGACACTTTCCTCCACCAATGGTGTCACCTCAGGAGTGACCAACAAAAAATCCATAGCCACGTCATCCTGCTTTAAATGACCATTCCTCTCAACTAGAGTGGCTTGATGACTTTGTTGTACAACT
The DNA here is from genome assembly GCA_038048925.1 of Garcialebias charrua. Classification (NCBI taxonomy): domain Eukaryota; kingdom Metazoa; phylum Chordata; class Actinopteri; order Cyprinodontiformes; family Rivulidae; genus Garcialebias; species Garcialebias charrua. The sequence continues at coordinate 175 of JBBPBX010074273.1, forward strand.
TCAAGTTCCCTTTTAGCAGCTTGAATACTCTGACGTCTAAGCTCTTGTTCTTTTAAAAAAGCTTGATGTTTAAGTTGACGTTCAATTTGTTATTCTCTTAAAGCAGCTTGGTCCCACTCAAGAATTAGTCTATTCTCCCTCAACTGCTGCTCAAAAACAATTTTCTTCTCCCTCAACTGATCCAAGATCACCTGTCTATCATACGCAGCTCTCCTGTCGAGCTCAGTATTAAGCTTCCTCAAACGCTCCTGATAATCCATCTATAAAATCTGCACACTCTCTACAGCCTACAAACACAAAAACTTTCCCAAATAATAGTACCAAAGTCCAAAATTCCACAAAACCTTCAAAAAAATATATTTAAAAAAAATCCATCGGACAGTCCAAACAACTCACTCTTCAGGTTCAACGAGTACCCCATTATTATTTTCACCAAAAGTGATGAAAAACATAAAAAAATAGCTCCTGTCTCGTTCAAATCCCGGACGAGCCCCCATAATAATCACTGAACTGGCAATTAACACAGGAAGCAATGACAGAATGTACAAATTGGTCCAGTCCTGGCCACCAGAAAAGTTCACGCAGTCTCTGCTTGGTACGGACAATGCCTTGATGTCCGGCATGTGCAAAATCAACAACACTGGTACGCAGTGAAGCAGGAACAACTAGACGATCTGTCAATCTCAGTACTAGTGAACCGTGGACTGACAACTCATGTCGTATCTGAAAGTATGGAGCAAGGTTCTCTGAAAGACCTTGTTTAACTTTGGGCCAACCATTTTCAATCTGGTTGCGCAATAGTGACAATTCTGGACAGGTTTCATTAGCAGTAGTAAACTCTGGAAGAGAAATAGCACTCAGGGACTCTTTAAAAACAGTAGCAATCATGTCAGGTTCCTCCGTTGCCTCGTCTCCAACCGGTAATGGTAGTCGAGACAAACAGTCAGCCATGACATTTTGATGTCCTGGGCGGTAAGTGATGTCATACGTGAAGCAGAGAAGTCGAGCAGACCATCTGGCAATCCTCAATCCAGCACGGCCAGAACCTTTAGAAGTGAGTAAGGTGGTAAGTGCTTGGTGGTCTGTACCAAAGGTAGATTCTCCACCTTTCCACTGCCCAAACGCAGGCAAGAGTTTCACGTTCGACCGTGGAATACTTGCGTTCAGCAGAAGAAAGAGTTCTGGATACAAAAGCGACAACTCTCTCACTTTGATCTGGATGTAGCTGAGTTAACACCGCACCCAGACCATAATCTGAAGCATCAGTAGTAACGTAGATTGGCAACTCAGGGTGATACAGAGCTAAGGCAGGACAATTTACTATCAGGTCCTTCAGTGAAGTGAAGCTAGACTGGGCTTCTGTTGTCCACTTGAAAGTTAAATCTGCGCAATCTCTGAGCACCGCACGTAGTGGCTCAACAACTGTTGCAAAGCCTGGAATGAACTTACTGTACCATGATGCAAGACCAAGGAAAGATCTGAGAGAAGACATGGCATGTGGAGCTGGAGCATGAATCACAATAGCAACTCTATCCTGATATGGTTGAAGACTTTCTTTTGAAATGGTGTGACCCAGATAGGTTAGTGAAGACTGACTGAATTTACATTTGTGCATGTTCAATGTAAGTCCAGCGTCAGTTAGGGCTTGAAGCACTCTCCGTAAATGTTTATCGTGGTCTTCTTGTTTGGCACCAAAGCAAATGATGTCATCCAGGTATGCTTGTACACCTGGCAAACCTGCGAGAATGATTGACATCATTTTTTGAAACGCTGATGGAGCAGAAGCTAAACCAAAAGGAACTCTGCAGAAACGAAAAAGTCCATCATGGGTGATAAATGCTGTAACATCACGACTTTCAGGATGTAGAGGCATTTGGTGGTAGGCAGAAGCTAAATCAATCGTAGAAAAAACTGTAGCTCCTCGAAGGTTTGAGAACAGTTCATCTATGTGCGGTAATGGATGACAATCAGCAACAATAGCTTTATTTGGCTCCCGCAAATCCACACATATGCAAGGCTTTCCTCCATCTCTTCTTTGTGTCACGACTATGGGAGAAACCCAAGGAGAAGCATAAATACGTTCAGTGGTGGGCAACGCTAATCCAAAAATTAGTTCCGCTATTTCTAAAGCACTAATTTATTTATTTAGGTCCGCAATTTCAAAAGCACTAATGTCTTATGAAAATTAGGGGAAGCTAATTCTAATCCGCTAATTAAATTCAACAATTGGTAGCAGCAAGTTATGCAATATTTGCACTACACTGCCAACTAGCGGTGCATGAACTGTTATACAGTAAGTTGTTTGAGTTTCAGAGTATTTAGTTTGGTTCTCTTCAACAGGTTTCACAAGGACAAAATGTACCCATTCCAAAGTCTGTTAGCTAAACTGCTGACATATTTGGCTGTTTTTTTTCTTCTTCTTTTGTTACTTTTAGTACCACTAGATCGCATGTGTCAAACTCAAGGCCCGTGGGCCAAATCCGGCCTACCATAACCGTTTCTGTGGCTCTCTACACCCTAGAACTTCAAGATAACAGTTGTAAGCATGTTGTTCTCAGGTGATGGGTCCCCATCCCTACACTCCCTGGTCTCTCTGTTAATTGTCTTGCTTATCTCCTCCATTTTGTTGTCCAGGTGTTTGTGATTGTCATGCTGTGTGTTCATGTACCTGTATATAAAGTCAGGGATTTTGTAATTGATAAAGCTCTGTATATGTTGTATAACACAATCATTGTTCCACATTTAATCTATTGTACTGTATTGAGGTTTGGGGAAAAGCGTGCAAAACAATTACAAAGCCTGTTTTTATTTTACAAAAGAGAGCTGTAAGAGTAATCACCAGAAAACATTTCAGTCACCCATCAAACACCTTGTTTCTTCAGCTAAATTTATTGAAATTCCAGGAATTGGTAGAATATAGTATTTTATCAGTTATGTATAGGGCTCATAATAACACATTACCTTTAAATATCCAAAGAAATTTAGACAAAGTTATTACAATCTTAAAGGGACAGATATTCATCAAACCACAATTCAGAACCAGCTTAAAGGGACGGTCTACCTCAATTCAGGGAGTTGGATTGTGGAATGTTCTGGAGAGTGATGTTAAAAATGCAAAATCAATTCATTCATTCATTCATTCAACCTTTATTTATACAGGCTAGCCTCGTTGAGTCACGGGGACTCATTTACAAGAGGGACCTGTCTCACTCACACCAAACAACCATCCACTCTCACACTCACACCTAGGGTCAATTTAGAGTCACCAATCAGCCTAACAAGCATGTTTTTTGGTCTGTGGGAGGAAACCGGAGTACCCGGAGGAAACCCACGCATGCACGGGGAGAACATGCAAACTCCACCCAGAAAGGCCCCGGACCGGGATTTGAACCGGCAACCTTCTCGCTGAGAGGCAGCAGCTCTACCAGTTGTGCCAACGTGCTGCCCAATGTATACATTTAAGAAAAAGGTCTTAAAGGACTTGCTCAAAAACTATATATGATGAAGCTTAGTGTGTTTGTGTATTACAGTTAGAAAAATTAAGTAGAGTTATTCATTTTGTGATGTAGTTTGAAGGTTATCATTGGTTGAACAAACTGTGAAATAAATAAGGGGCAGATATAATAAGATTTCATCTTCTTTCTGCTCCTTTCATTTTATCCTACTTGTATTCTTGTATCTGATGAAACTGTTTTGTATTGTTCTTTTAAAATGAATGAATAAACATCAAATCAAATCAACGGCCCAGTCAGAGTCCAGAACCTGAACCTGAAACCTTCAGAGAGCTGAGCAGAAACCTCAAAAAACTGAAGCAACAATGGAAAGAAGAGTGGGTCAGAACTCCTCCAGAACCAGGAGAGAGACTGATGAAGTCCTGCAGACTGATGAAGTCAGAGAACCACAGAGGGTTCTGCTGCTGAAGGAGGTTCTGTTGGGTCAGAGGCACAAGCTGAGGTTAAATTTTAATGATTTTAGAACTTGTTAAAGATCAGCCATCCAGCTAACTGTCTATCCATCCATCCATTCAGCTAAAAGTCTATTCATCCTTGTATCTGATGAAACTGTTTTGTATTGTTCTTTTAAAATGAATGAATGAACATCAAATCAAATCAAAAATAAGTCTGTATCTCTGTGTTTATCATTGTCCTGGCATTGTCTCCTCCTGTTGCCTCTGTCTCCTGAGTTCCTTGTGATTCCCTGAGTATGTAAGTTTGCTGCCCTGCGGACGCCATTTTGAAGAGTCCTAATGGTGAACTACTTTTTTTAAATCCAGCAGATTTGACCATTTCGTGAAACTCTCAAGCTCAGGAAAACTTGTGCTATAACGTCAGCTATGAAATATATTTTTTCTCAGCAAAGAAATAATTGTTTTACCGTGTTTTGTTGTAAAATCCTGGCTTCTTTGGCCGTCGCGGACGCCATTTTGAAGAGTGCTAATGTGGCGAAATTCTATTTTTAAATCCAGACGCGTCGCGTAGGCCCTGAGAAACATCCATAAGTTCACCCTCCATGTTAAAAAGTCTTCGTCTGACTCTTCGAAAACAAGCAATAAGGCTCCAGAGTAACACACTGGCTGCTAACTGATAGAGAGAGCACACACCAAGAGACTGAGGGGGACGCTTTTTTGTGACGGACCACATCCGGCGCTGCTCGTAAATACGTTATTTCGTTTTTACTGATAGATAAATAGTTATTAGCGGTACTGCATTTTAAATAAAAATAGCATAAATCCGCTTATGAATTATAAAACTTAGTCAATCCGCTGTAAAGCTAACAGATTATTTAGCTACGCTAAAAGCGGAATAGCGCTACCTAGCGGTCGGAGGCCCACCACTGAATACGTTCAATGATACCCTTCTCCTGGAGATCCTTGAGCTCTTCTGAAACAGCTTGTCTTACTGAAAATGGAAGTCTCCTGAGTTTTTGTTGTACTGGAACAGCATTTGGCAACATCTGTACTTTATGTATGAAGTTTTTAGCATAGCCAACTTCCCGAACTGACATTCCTAGAGAATGATCTGAAGCAGTCTCTGTTACAGCTGGTTGAACCATAGAAGTAGGAGAAGTAGCAGTAGCAACAATTTGTCATCCCTCAAGTTTCATTTGTAATGCCTGGAACAAATCTAAACCCAGAAGAGCAGCACCTGACTCAACAATGATAAGAGTACCTGCAGTAGAATGACCATCATGAGAAATAGTAGCTTTTAAGCACCCTTTCACAGAAATTTTCTCTTTTGCATAGGTAACAAGAGCAAATATAGGTTCAGTTAGTATACAGTCAGAAAAGTAGGTGCGGTAGATATCTTCTGGTATAATGGACACCACATATGAGCCTGTATCCACAATTAGCTCAACATCTGTACATCGTCCATTAACAGTCACTTGAACTGTGCAAAGGATCTTGTCTTGCACTGCATTGTTCATGTAAATAATTGTGGGCTCATTAACGACGACTTCACGTACCTCCTTTTGAGTCGAACGGCATACACGTGAAAAATGTCCCACTTTACCACACTTGTTGCATGTCGTTTTAGTAGCAGTGCATGAAGGTTTGTTAGCAAGATGGTCGAAAGATCTACAGCGGAAGTAGGAACGCGAGTAGCAGCAGCAACCTGAGTCGCGGAAGGGACAGTATCCCGCGGCCTCCTCTCGTCCCAGCGGCGGCTTGACTTTGGCTGCTTTTGTACGGCTCTCACAGGAGCGGAAGCGCTAGCAGCGGTAGCATCAGAAAGGACGTTAGCATCTCTTAATCCACTTTCAATTTGCAATGCCAACGTAGTAGCTTTAGCAAGTGTTAGGTCCGGTTCAAGTAATTATCTGTCTCTGATGCGAGTATTAGCAACACGCTCAATCAGTTGATCACGTAGCATTTGTTCCTCCATGTTTCCAAAATCACATGTAGCAGCTAACTCCCGCAGAGAAGCTAAAAATTGTTGTACCGTCTCATCCGGCCTTTGTGTATGTTGTCGAAACTTGTGACGTTCAGCGATGACATTCACCTTCGGGACAAAATGTTCTTTAAGGGCAGTAATAGCAGTAGCAAACGTGTCCCCAGTATTCGGCAGGCTGTAGAAAAGTCTTTGGCCTTCTGTACCCAGAGCATGAAGTAGAACCGCACACTTTCTGGCATCAGGCCAGCCATCTCCCGATGCAGCTATCACCAACATGTAGTTGTCGAACATCTTTAGCCATGTTGGAAACTGTATTGCCGGTTCCCCTGGGCATGGCATGAATGGAGCAGGTAAAGGCACAGAAAGAGCCATCCTCGTCGCCAATGTTGTGGTGTTGCTATCTTGAAATAGTAGAATAAAACAACCTCAGACGTAGCTCAGTTCAATTCTCCATTCTTTATTATTCTTCTCCTTCTCTTACATCATATCCTGTTCTATCCCTCCTCAGAGGTCCCCCTGCTGTCATTCCTATGCAATAGCAGGACATAACACTATTCTTTTTTTTTTTTTTGCTTATCTGAAGCAGCACAGAGGGATGGACACTGGCAAGTGGAGGAAGCAGTTTTCTCCACCACCAGGCAAAATGGCAGAGCCAGGTGGTGGCCAATGGTGGCCTTGGCCCCCATAGATTAATCTTCAGCCACCCAGCTAGCCACCCCAATTCTTTAAAGAAACTATAGTTATTTTTAGGCAATATAATCTGTAGAAAGCAAAGTTATCTCCAATGATAGGGGTAGTGGGTTTACATATAAATAAGGCAGTGGCTATCTTGGATTCTGACCTGGCAACCCAACAACATTTCTTACAGCCACACACAAAAAAATGTTAGTGTGTTGCTTTTTTTCTAGTTATCCTGCTCACATGCCTTACATATACTGTACATGTATGGTGACAGCCAACTTGGATTTTGACATGGCATGTCAGTTTTTGATAGTGACCTTTTTAACACCTGGATGCCACCGCAAACCATCATGGAAGTCATCTTGTTGCTTATGTTTTACATTATCCAGCTCACAAGACATTTAGACATTTTGATATGGCAACCCAATTTTTTTAAGGAAGCTTTCTTATTTGTAGACATATCCACACACCAAAATGGAAGTTGTTACCTCACTTATTTTTCAAGTTACCATGATCACAACATTTACGGATGGTTGGACAAAAGGTATTTCTGTCATCTTCGCCCAGAAAAGGGACAAGTAGGAACAAACATGATAACAAAATGGACATAAAACCCAACAATAAATAAACTTATCAAAAAAACCAAAAATCAAAACAACATATACCCTGTCAAAGATTGCATAGCAACTGCTGCCTTTTACTCCAGGTTTAAAATAAAGATTTTGCACAATCCAGTGAAATGTGGATGACTCTTAGCTACTAGCTCACCAAACTTAAGGTCACTGTCTGTGAAACTGAAGGAATTATAGCCATTTTTGGGTTTGCTAAAGTCAGTTAGCTGAGGTGGTCATCTTGAATTGTTTTGACACTAAAAGTTAACCAGTAGTGAATGTTCATTCAAATATTACTTTCCGGGTGCTTAACGGAACTCTATACAGTGGTTTATGAGATATTTTGCTAACAATAAAGACAAACTGTCACAATCCTCAGATTTCAGACACATTTTCAGAAAGGCACAGAGCTCAGGAGTTTTTAAATAAAACAATGTATTAAACACAAACAAAAACACTGATGAAGCAGCAAATCTTAATCAAGCAAAACTGTGAATGAAACCGGGCAGAACAGGTAGATGGACAAGCAGGAACAGGGCAGAGCGGGATATCAGATTTAAATAAATAAATTTAAAAAAACAGTTATGCTGGTACTAAGATAGTCTCTGGGGCACGTCCTGTCCTCTGGTGCCCGCCCTCTCCCTCGTCGACAGTCATGTCAGACTGGTTCAAAACACCAATGTCCATGCTCAATAATCCAGGTACAAAAGTGAAAATTGTTGGACCTAGGATAACAAAAATTAGTAACTGGTGTGGATGCTTTGGCTAGAGATGCAGGCTGAGGAGTGAGAGGGAAATGACAGAAAACACAGTCAAAACATCAGGAAAAGAATGGCACTACAAGGGGCAGAAATTAAAAACACAATAAGTAGAAAAGTAAGAAAAAATACACAGAAACAAAGAAAACGGAAGGGCAGATTTTATCAGTTATTCCCCATCAAGGGGCGGCTCCTGACGTCCCCAAGTGACAAAACACAAGGAAATAGACAAAGAACACTAGGATGGAGGGCAACAAGGAAAAATTACAAAAACAGAAAGCCGACAGGGCTTGACCTGGGAGAAACACAAACAAAAACGTTCTAAGAACGGCCTTGGGTAACGTTCAAAGAGGGCAAGAGTTCAGGTGGATGGCCCGGAGGATGACCAGAGCAAGACCAGAGCACAGGTGAAGGGCCAGAAGATCATCCAGAACGAGGCCAGAGTTCAGGCGGACGACCTGGGAACCATCCAGAGCGGGGCCAGAATTCAGGCAGATGGCCTAGAGACCATCCAAAGCAGGTCCAGAGAACTGGTGGATGGTCCAAGGACCATCTCAAGTCAGTCCGGAGTTCAGGTGGACAGCCCGGGGACCGTCCAAAGCGAGACCAGAGTTTGGGTGGATGGTTCAGAGATTGTCCCAAGTGAGTCCAAGGTTCAGGTAGATAGTTCGAAGACTGTCCCAAGCGAGTCCAAAGTACAAGTGGACGGTTTGAAAACCGTCCTAAGCAGGATGAGAGTTTAGGTGGAGGCCATAGGGGAGGCTGCAATAGCACATGAAGGGATCCCGGGGATGGCAGAGTTGGATGATGTGGTGGCAGAAGTCGAACCAGTGATTATGGGAGTAGTGGCAGGACTTGGACCAGAGATTATGATAGTAGTGGCAGGAGTTGGACCAGTGATGGTGGTGGTGACAGGAGTCAGACCAGTGATGATGGTAGTGGTGACAGGAGTTTGACCAGTGATAATGGGAGTGGTGGCTGCAGTGGCAGATGGGGAGGACCCATAGTTGGAGACTGCAGAAGACAGCAAGGGGTCTACAGCTGGAGAGTCAGGAGAGTGGTGTGCAACTGGAAGATCAGGAGAATGGTCTGCAGCCGACGGGTCAAGAGAGCAGCCAGCATGACAAGTTGGAAGAGGGGTCTGCAGCTGACGAATCAGAAGAGGGGTTTGCAGCTGACGAGTCAGAGGAGGGGTCTGCAGCTTGTGATGGGACTAGAAGGTCTGTAGCAGGTGATGGGACCAGAAGAGCAGGAGCAGATGTGGGAACCAAGTGGAAGGATCTGCAGGAGACATAGGGACTAGAAGATCTGGATCAAATGAAAGGACCAGAAGAGCTAGATCAGACATAGAGACCAATAGAGCTGGAGCAGACGTAGAGAACAGTAGAGCTGGAGCAGATGTAGGGGCCAATAGAGCTGCAGCAGGTGAGGGGAACAGAGGATCTGCAGCAGGCAAGGGGACCAGAAGATCTGCAGCAGGTGAGGGGACCACCAGAGGCTCTGCAGCAGGCGAGAGGACCAGAGGCTCTGTAGCAAGTGTTGACAATGTGGCAGTAGGGGGTGCAGTCATTTCAAGATCTGCAGGGGGTGCAGCTGCTTCAAGATCTGTGGAGGGAACAACAATTTCAGGGTCTGCGGGGGCAAAGACACTTCAGGGTCTGTGGGGGCGAAACCACTTCGGGGTCTGCAAGGGGAGTAGCCATTTCAGGGTCTGCAGGGGTGTAGTTACTTCAGGGTCTGTAGGGTAGGGGGTAGCCACTTCAGGGTCTGCAAGGGGCATAGCCACTGCATGATCTGCAGATGGGGGCATAGCCACTTCAGGATCTGTAGACGGGCATAGCCATGAAGATCCCTGGAGACGTGAGGATTTCTGAGGACATGGGGACCTCAGGAGACGTGAGGACCTCTGGTGATGTGAAGGAAGGCAGACTCTGCTGCTCCATCAATTGAACAGGATTCGGCTGAGCTGGACTCAACAGAGCAGGACTCGGTTGCTGGGAAGCTGGTATCTCTGACTGCATTGCCAACTCATGTAGAGAGAGGGCTTGGGGTTTGTGGACCCAACTTGGGTCAATCATCGACCCCTTTTCAATGGCGGTGAGGAGGAGGACATGCCGATGGGTTGTTGTCCTTGATACCCACTGAGAAACATGGCAGTGAGGTGCCCTCCTCAACACCTACTTAGCAACATGGAGGTGAGTCCAGAGGTGAGGTCATTTTCATAGACTCTGGGGAGGTGACTAGGATGATTGGGGGTGGACCAACAGATGGCAGGAGAAGAAAGTGTAGGGTGTGTCTCTCTGTCCAAGCTTCATCAGACAGTTCGTACATCCCTGGTACATCGGCCAGTCCAGGCAAACAGAAAAACATCCTCATCAGGTCGTTGATTGCCTCTATCCTTACCCAAGGATCACATGGTATAGCCATGGCATCCAAAAAAATTCTTATAACTTTGTGGAGCTTTGAATAATCCTTTGGATGGAGCTCAGCAAAGAACAAGATTCTTGCTGGGTCTGGGTCTGGTCTGCTCATTCTGTCACAATCCTCAAATTTCAGACCAATTTGCATGCAGGCATAGAGCTCAAGAGTTTTTAAATAAAACTGTTTATTAAACACAAACAAAAAGGCTGACGAGGCACCAAAATCTACTCAAGCAAAATCTATGAGCAAAAAAGGGCGGATCAGGTAGATGGGCGAGCATGAACAAGGCAGATCATACACGTCAAGCAGGAACAAGGCAGAGCGGGACATCAGATTACAGGACGGGACTGATCATCAGACTGAACAGGAACTGACAAGACGGAGGAGTCTATAGCCGTGTTTCCATCAAGGTTTCTAGCTGCGCATTTTGAAGTATCGCAGCAGAAAAGCTTAATGGAAACGGCAAAATCCGAATTTACTTCCACAAATTCGCCAAAAAGTTTATACGCCTTATGCTGGCAGCCAGAGGTTCAATAGTTACACCAAAAAGAAACGGAGAGAGAGGGCAACCTTGGCGTGTACCACGATGGATAGCAAATGGACAAGAAATATTCTGATTAGTAATGACGGACGCAGTTGGGTGTGAATAAATTATTTCGATCCATTTTATAAACAAAGGTCCAAAACCAAATTTTTTGAGCACATATATCATATAAGGCCATTCTACTTGGTCAAATGCACGTTGTGCATCTAGGGAAATAACAACGGACTCATCTGGATATTTTGAATATAATATATTAAAAAGACGACGCAGATTAAAAAACATATGCCTACCTGGCATAAAGCCAGTCTGATCCGGGTGGATAATTAAACCTATGTGTTTTTTTAGTCTATTAGCTAAAATTTTCCCTAGGATTTTCGTTTCTAGAGGTAACAATGATATTGGACGATAGGATGAAACAATCTCTGGATCCCGACCAGGTTTAGGTATAAGCGAGATGTTGGCTTTATATAAGGTGGGAGGCAGACTAGACACTTGCTTGGAGTGGTTTAGCATACGTAGAAGTAGAGGCGATAAGTTGGAGCTGAAAGCTTTGAAGAATTCGACACTAAAGCCGTCAGGACCAGGCGCTTTGTTGTTGGGAAGGGTCAAGATTATAGATTCAATTTCCTGTAAGGTTATACTGTCTTCCAGCTCTTTAGTTGAATCTGGTGGTAGTTTTGGTAAATTCAGATTTTCAAAAAATCTTTCCATATTTTCTACGTTTAATTTTCCCTGCGTCTGATAAACCTTAGCATAAAAGTCTGCAAAACTGTCGTTGATTTTATCCGGATCTGTGAGTAAGGTCCCATCTTCAAGCTTAATACGATGTATAGCTCTAGAGGCCTGTGATTGTTTGAGCTGACGGGCTAATAGTTTATGTGGTTTATCGCCTAACTCGAAGTATCTTTGCTTGACTTGAACTAATAATTTAGAAACGTTTTTGGACATAATAGAGTTGTATTCATAACGCAGAGCTGTTATTTTATTCAGTATATCCGGACACTGTTTTAATTTATATGAGTCTTCTAAGCTGGTCAATAGGTTATCTATTTCATCAAACCTCTTCTTGGACTCTTTATTTTTTGCTGCCTCAAATGAAATTATATTTCCCCTTATAACTGCCTTCATTGCTTCCCAGAGTGTTGAATCAACCCCTTAATATCCCCTATCGAGATGTTCAATAGTAAACACCATATTTCGCTGTATGCTGACGATATACTTTTATATATCTCCAACCCACGGAAATCGTTATCTTCTCTTTTGACAATTGTCAACAATTTTGGCTGCTTCTCAGGTTTCTCTATTAACTGGGACAAAAGTGAATTAATGCCGCTCTCTACAGCAGTTGATCCAGTACATTTGAGATCTACACCATTTAAAATAGCATATGACTCCTTTACATATTTGGGTGTGTTGGTAACAAAAAAACCAGAGCAACTCTTACGACTTAACTGGCAGAGTAAAATTCTACAACTTAAGCGGAATATTGATTTTTGGAAAACTCTCCCACTATCCATGGCGGGCAGGATCAACGCCATTAAAATGGTGGTGTTACCACGATTTCTTCATTTATTTCAGTCTGTGCCAAGTTTTATAGGAACATCCTACTTCAAACAATTAGACTCTATTATTATACCATTTATTTGGAGCTATAAAAAGGTCAGAATCTCCAAAATACACTTATGTAAACCAGGAGCAGAGGGTGGATTCTCCCTACCAGATTTCAAGCAATATTACTGGGCTTGCCATTTATCCATCCTAGCCTGGTGGAGGAAGGGCCCACTCTCACCTGATAGGTCCTGTCCAGCCTGGTTATCTTTGGAACGTCTGCATTGTTGCAAGTCATCTCTGACAGCCCTCCTCAATAATCCTGTTAAAGTCAACAAAACACTCTATACTAATAATTTTGTCATTGGCAATACTATCAGAATATGGAAACAGATACAAAAATTTATAAAAGCTCCAGTAGTTTATTTTGACACTCCTATCTGTGAAAATCACTCCTTTGCACCTGGTTTAAGCGACGCCGACTTCAGGATATGGAAAATGAGAGGCGTTGATGTGATAGGTGACCTATATATTAGTGGAACTTTTGCATCTTTTGCACAGTTATGCACTGAATATAATCTTCCCCCTTCAAGTTTTTTCCGCTATTTGCAGGTTCGGGATTATGTTAGGAAAAATGTAGCAGACTTTGGGAATTTAAAGAAACATGAAATTCTGGAGGAAATAATTAAATTTGAACCTACCAACCAAGGGGCAGTGTCATATTTTTATAAGATTTTTAATAACAAATCCCTGGACACAACCAGGATAAAAAAAGCATGGGAGGAAGAGCTAGGACAGCAGCTATCTGACGAAGTATGGGAGGAGTGTTTGAGAAGTATATCCAACTGTTCAGTCAATGCCAGACATAACCTCATACAGTTCAAAACAATACATAGACTTCATTATTCGAGAGAGAAACTAAGCACCTTTTTTACAAGCGTGTCTCCAATTTGTAATCGCTGTCAGACTGCTACTGGTAACTTGACACACTCCTTCTGGTCATGTGTACAGCTTCACTCATTTTGGACAAAAATTTTTCATTTTTTTTCGACAGCTTTTGGGAAACAATGGGACCCAGAACCACTTATTGCCATCATTGGGGCCTCCAGTGCTTTGCAACCAGCCACTAAAAGCGAGAAAATGGCTGTTCTGTTTGGTACGGTGATTGCAAAAAGGTTGATTTTGAGATTTTGGAAAAAAGACTGTGTGCCTACATTTGATATGTGGTTGGGGGAACTGGCAAATACTCTACATCTGGAAAGACTGAGATACTGCAATGCAGATAACATCAGTGTGTTTGAGAAAATATGGGACCCAGTACTAAAATTCCTCCAATGAAAGACTATTACTGGCGGGCCTGCCTTTGTTTTGCAAGTTTTGTAATTATCATTATTATTATTTTTTGTTTACTTTTTCGCTCTTTTGTCCAGATCAATTTGTTATGTATTCATCTTAATGTCCTGACTGTGGAAGTGTTTACTGATGTGCCGAGCTGGTATAGATGGGGGTGGGGTGAGAATTTGATTTGTTTTGTTAATGTAAAATTGTTTATTTGGAAAATTTAATAAATTCTTAAAAAATAAAAAAATAAAAATAAAAAAAAAGACCGGAAGCACATGATCAGTAGGTACAGCTCATGTTGGACATGTACAGGGCGCAGAAATCTGCGCCCAGCATCTTCCCATTGTTTTGTAACGTCGTGGAATAACTGTGCATGAGCCATTTATAACGAGAGTCTATGGATAAGATTCATGCACCCCCAGGACTGGAAATACGTCACCAGTCAGAAAACGTTTTTTACTCATCATTACTCATAAAATATTTATCCTACACAATTAAAAACATATATGCATATATTTCAAAATATTTTTATTTTATTATTTCATTTTTATTAATTTTTTTAAAGTCTTCAATTTAAAATGGTGAATAGCTCCAGAAGTTCCAGTGGGGCGGTGCCCTAGCACCCCCTATTGGCCGGCCACCCCTGCCTAGGTGTGAGTGAGAGAGTGAATGGTTGTTTGTCTCGTTTGTCTCTATATGTGTCCCTGTGATGGACTTGCGATCCGTCCAGGGTGTACCCCGCCCCTCGCACTGTGATTGCTGGATATGGGCACTGGCGACCCCCGTGACCCAAAATGGAAGAAGCGGGTAAAAGATAATGGATGGATGGATGGATGGATGGAATTTGTGTGACATATTTCTTCTTTCTAATCGGTCATTAAATGCACGCTGAAAATTCACAGAGGTGAGGCAGAATGTACCTTGCCGCACTGACAGGGGGCAGTGCTGCCCCATAGTTACAATGAAGCAGGCCATACTATGATGATTCGGATGTCATACAGGTGCTGTGCGTTCTTCTGTCACGCAGAGGGGCGGGGTGAAGCAAACAGTACACTCATTTAAATTTGAGACAAAATGTAAGATCATACCTCAGAACTAAAGGATTTTTAAAGTAGATTTTCAGTCGAAACATAATTAAGCTATTAAAGACAGGAAGGATAAAAGAGGCTAAATTGAAAAGCTTATATTTTGGGTTTATGTGAGCATCCGATTCCAGACAGTCAGTGCCTCACCTGTCACAGAGCTCACTGCACATCACTGGCTTACTCTGGACTGCCACCCAGCCAGCCTGGGGTCCAGGCAGTGGCAGCTGGCCAATAGAGGGCGCTAGGGCACCGCACCGCCGCTCACCACTCATCACATTACCTTGAATAAGACATAAAAATGTTAAATAAAAACAAAATAATAAAATACAAATATTTTGAAATATATTTATATATGGTTTTTTGTTGTTGTGTATGATAAATATTTTATAGTTAATGATGAGTGGGCCTTTCCGGGGGCCTTTCTGGGTGGAGTTTGCATGTTCTCTCCGTGCATGCGTGGGTTTTCTCCGGGTAATCCGGTTTCCTCCCACAGTCCAAAAACATGCATGTTAGGCCGATTGGTAACTCTAAATTGTCCCTGAGTGTGAGTGAGACAGGTCCCTCTTGTAAATGAGACCCCGTGGCTCAACGAGGCTAGCCTGTATAAATAAAGGTTGAATGAATGAATGAATGAATGAGTAAAGTTGTTTCTTTCAAAAACATCTGATTGGTGATGACGTATTTCCACTCTGGGGCACAAAAATCTTTGCCTATAGACTCTGGTTAAAAGTTTCACATACATAGTCAGCTCCTCTTCATTACAAGATAGGCCTATGTCCGATATTGAAATTTAACGCATCGGCCATACCGATACCATGCCGTTAATATCGTGCATCCCTACTGAAAACCAATTACTTGTTTGCTTGAGATTACAGTAAAGGTGTGCCTTTGTTTACTTTTTTTTAAATAAATGCACTTTAATGGTGAAAAAGCTTCATTTTGCCTGCTTGTTAAATTATGAGCCATAAGGGGAGGTACCAAGATGGCGATCTGAAAAGTCGCGTGTGACGTGAGCTCCGTAGACTACCGCAAAATTTCCATATTTAACTTTTGTTTTTCCACTCAAAAAAATATCCAATGGATGCAAAAAAGTTAACGAAACATGTGAAGCTGCAACCTGGGTCCACAAAGTCAAAAACCACATCTCAGGTAAAAGAACCGGAACATGATTACGCGATGGACATTACTATGCAAAACAAACGTGACCGTGATAGCTCGACACCGCCGACTCCGACAAAGTCGCAAACTGAAAAAAGAGTGAAGTCAGTTGAGGAAGGAGACACTGCGCAGGTCTCTAATAATGTCCTATTTGAAGCTATCATGAGTTTGGAGAAAAGAGTAAACATGCAGCTTGAAGACATCAAAGAACAAACGAGACAGAGCAGCGCCATGATTGCTAACCTGGCGAAGGCAGTGCAGTACAACGCAGAGGAAATGAAAGAATGCAAGCTGAAGATTTCAAAGCTAGAAAATGCAAACAAACAGTTACTTAAAGAGAACAACGAAATGAAAGAAAAGATGAGAGAGCAGGAGAGGTACAGAATGAGATGGAGCCTCCGAGTGAAAGGCATGAAAGAGAAGAAGGACGAGAACATCAGAGCAAAGATTGTACAAGTTCTAAAGAAGATTGGCCCTCATGCACAAAAATGTTCTTATTCTTATCCTAAATTTCTCCTACTTTTGTTCGTACGAAGCGTTCGTACGAACATGCCACGTCAGAACCAACAAAGTCTTCTATCCACAGGAAAAGCGTGTAAACGGGCTGCTTAAAGGTGATGAATTCCACCTGTTCTACTCACCTGCGCGTGCTCGCGTGAATGTAATTTACATAATTTCCACCCCTCAAAACACCATATAAGGCCACGCTTCCTGCCTTCTGACAGCAGGAAGTGTCCATTCATTCAAACACATGAAGTAAAATGAGGAACTTCACGCGTTCGGAGATCTGCTCTCAGTCGCGCTGTGGCTACCCCACCCCACCACCCCCCCTGCAGGTGTCGGATGGTCAAATATCTTTAATGTTAGTGTAAAGTTTGTAAACAACTGTGTAGTTTCACTTATTCAGAAGAGCTGTGGCGCACCGCTGCCCCCCCCCGCAAGTGTCGGATGGTCAAATATCTTTAATGTTAGTGTATTGTAAACAACTGTGTAGTTTCACTTATTCAGAAGAGCTGTGGCGCACCGCTGCCCCCCCCCCCGCAAGTGTCGGATGGTCAAATATCTCTAATTTTAGTGTACTGTGTTACATTATAGTTTCACTTATTCAGAAGAGCTGTGGCGCACCGCTACCCCCCCACCCCCCGCAAGTGTCGGATGTGTTTTTCAACAGAAGCATTTTAAATGTCTCTAAACTACAGTTAACTTCATATTAATATTGTAGTGCATGCTGTGTGTCCCGTGGGTCGTACAGTATCAGAAATCAAGAATAAATGGTTTGATCTGAAAATGGCTTCAAACAAACGTCTCGCCGCAGCACGGACAGGAAGAGATCAGTCTGCGAGATGGATGGACAATACTGTAAATGCCACGCTGCAAGACGCGTGCCAACATGTTTTGCAGCACA
>JBBPBX010074275.1:0-17616 GCA_038048925.1 Garcialebias charrua
TCCTCTGCCCTCCACACAGCTCTCACACATCTGGACACGAAAGACTCTTATGTTAGAATGCTGTTCATCGACTTCAGCTCGGCATTCAACACCATCATCCCCCAACAGCTCATCCTTAAACTGGACAGTCTGGGGCTGAACACCTCAATGTGTAACTGGCTGCTAGACTTCCTGACCGGGAGACCACAGGCAGTACGGGTCGGGAGTAACACATCCAGCACCATCACATTGAATACAGGGGCCCCACAAGGATGTGTGCTGAGCCCCCTTCTATTCACCCTGCTAACACACGACTGCACACCATCATACAGCTCCAACCACTTCATCAAGTTTGCGGACGACACAACAGTGGTGGGTCTCATCAGCAACAACGATGAGACGGACTACAGGAACGAGGTGAGCCGCCTGGCCTTGTGGTGCGGACACAACAATCTCACTCTCAACGTGGAGAAGACAAAGGAGATTGTTGTGGACTTCAGGAAGAGGGATGCCCAACATGCCCCTCTGACCATCAACAGCACCACAGTGGAGAGAGTGGACAGCACCAAGTTCCTGGGAGTGCACGTCTCAGAGGACCTGTCCTGGAGCAGGAACACTGCATCACTGGCCAAGAAGGCTCACCAGCACCTTCTCCGCAAGCTGAAAAGGGCTGGAGCTCCAACCCCCATCATGAGCACCTTCTACAGCATAGAAAGTGTCCTGACCAGCTGCATCACGGTGTGGTTTGGTGCATGTACTGCATCCTGCCGCAAGAGCCTCCAGCGCATCGTGAGAGCAGCTGAGAAGATCGTCGGCACCTCCTTCCCCTCACTACAGGACTTACACAGCAACCGCCTCACTCAGAAAGCCCTCTGCATGGCAGGTGATCCCACACACCCACTACACAGCTGCTTCAGCCTGCTGCCATCAGGGAGGAGACTGAGGAGTCTCCAGGCTCGAACCAGTAGACTGAATGACAGCTCTGTTCATCAGGCAGTCAGGATGCCTAACTCTCTACCTGCTCTGCCTCCCCTCCCGCTTGTACTGCCTTAACACTAAAAACTTTCACACATTACCACACAACACAAATATTTTAACACTGGACTCTGTGTCATCAAAACGGGCTATTCACTCAACTCACGGTCATGTGCTCATTCAGTTTGCACTACTTCTAAATGGTAAAATGGTAAATGGAGCTTATTTATATAGCTTACTTCTCATGTTATAAATTCCCTAGTATTTCTGCATTGTTTTGTTCAGGCATCTTGTTATGCCTGGTTCCCACCAAACTTGTCAGAACGCCCCTGCCGCCCCCTTTTGGCTGCTTGTCACGTCCCCACATAGCCACTGAAGACTGTCTGATGACGCGCACTAGGGGGAGGCAGAGGGGAGGGGGTCTAGCTCGTTTTCCGGGTCAGTTGCTGTTTTACTGCAGCTCCGACAGTCTTTGGTGAGATTAAAACGTTTTTTTTTGTTTGGGGTGATCAAACGCTGGAGTGGACAGCTGTAACTGGTTAAAATGCCAAGTTTCTTACCGGAGTTTGGTTCCAATTCATGGAGGCTCGATCGGGTAAGTTTAAAAAGTCAAAAAAAAGTCCCGTTGTCGTTGTGTCATCACATAGCAGAGGCTCTCCCGACTGTTTGCTGGACGCGTCGAGCCACCAGAGATCGAATTTTATGACGTTGGCGGCTCGACGCGTAGGTTGCTTTGGACGCGCGCGTGCGTGGAAAGGAACTGCAGCGTGCCGTCGCGCCGCTTCAATCACTCAAAACGCGCCGCTTCACGGTTCACCGCGACTCTACGCGTCTCCCCATAGACTTTGAATGTAAACCGGCCGCTTCAGCCGCCCGACACCGGTGCAGTGGGTAACCGGCATCAGACAGCTAATTCTAATTTTTACGTTAGACAGCTAATTCGTATTTTTTACATCAGGCATCTTGTTAGACAGCTATGGGGTCCTTGGGGATAAATAGAGCTGAGAAAGCCGTTGGTTTTTATAGCCGTTGATGTTTTCTATCGTTGCCTCTCTGCGTTTGTGACAAAGGTGAGTTTAATGCACCGTTAATGAGCGCTAATTTCTTCTTTTCATATGTAAATGGGGTGGCGATTTTTGGCGCAAATATGAGACAGCCCAAGAAATGTTTATTTCATGTTTAAGGTCCTGTCTCATTGTAATATTAAGGGTATGCTAAGCTACATGTTAGCCTGTTCTTATTTTAGCCGTTTTCTTTTATTTCAGATACCAGACAAACAGAAAAAAGGGACAGTTAATACCAGTTACTATCAGTTATGAAGAATAGACAGCTCAAAAAGGGAAACTTCATGCTGTAAACGAACTGGATAATTAATTAAACCACAAAGGAAAAACTATCTTGCTGTGTCCGGACTCGCTCTCTGATCGGAGTGTCTGTGTGGGTGAAGTGCTCCAGCTAAATTCCTCAAAATCAACATACAGTAACTCTCCATAACATCTCACTAATGTTGGTTTTTTCATTCATTCAACCTTTATTTAGTCAGGTAAATATTATTGTTTGTATTACATTACTGCCTATAGTCATACTACTGTTTTTGCAGAGACAAATTTCGTCTTGTATGGGAAACATACACAGATGACAAAAATGTGACATTTTTTATTTATTTTTTACATTCACTGTTTACATTTATTACTACTGTTTACATTTATTACTACTGTTTACATTTATTACTTCTGTTTACATTTACACTACTTTTTATATCTACACTAATGTACTGCTAATATACTGTATATATATATATTCTTTTTACTAGCCTTATTGCATATGCCACTTTACCTCTATACCACTATCAACTACCTCATATACTGTGTACATTACTTCATATGCTGCTTTGTCACTCTTTTACAAATGTCATGCCAGAACCATTTCATTTCATAGATATACTTTTTACACTTTTATACTACTATGCAAAAAACTCAGGACAGTATTACACTTTTATTATTTCATTTTATGCTTATGTTTATTAAATGTTTAGTGTTTTAGTGTTGGTGTAACTTTTCATACTTTTATACTACTATGCAAAAACTCAGGACAGTATTACACTTTTATTATTTCATTTTATGCTTATGTTTATTAAATGTTTTAGTGTTTTTAGTGTTTTAGTGTTTAAATGGTTACTGTTGCACCGAGGGACTGAGAGAAATGCAATTTCAATCCTGTGTATGTCCTGTACATATTGCAGTTTTGACAATAAAGTTGACTTTGACTTTGACTTGACTTTGACTATTGTGGCTCTGGACACGTTTAATTTGGTGAGCAAAGGAGCAAAAATGGCTCTTTTGATCATTGCAGACCTCTGGTCTAGAGTGACAAGACCACGCTAAAATGAGCTCCAATAAGTTTATGTTTATGTTTATGTTTATTAAATTTGTTCATTTTTTACAAAAGAAACAATACAAGACAATCCCATAAATGATAATGTACAAAATATAAAAAAATGAAAGGTAGCAGAAAGAAGAATAAATCTTATTATATCTGCCCCTTTTTTCCAACAATCAGATTAAACAATAATAATCTTCAACCAACAGTACAAAATGACTAACTCTTTCTAATTTTCTAACTAATACAATACACATTACGCTATTTCATATATATATATATATATATTTTTTTAACACATTCGTTTTGATCATTTTCTTAAATGTAAACATTGACTTGGCATTTTTAACTACATTCTCCAAGCCATTCCATAATCTAATTCCCTGGATTGAGGTAGAACGTCCCTTCAAACTAGTTCTGAATTGTGGTTTTACAAACATCTCTGTCCCCTTAAGATTATAACAACTTTGTCTTTTAACAAAATGCATTTGGATATTTAAAGGTAATGCATTATTTTGAGCCCTATACATAACTGATAAAATATTATAGTCTACCAAATCATGGAACTTCAATAACTTCAGTTGATAAAATAATGTACTTGATGGATGACGGTAATGTTTTCTAGTGATAATTCTTACAGCTCTTTTCTGTAATACAAAAATAGGCTTTGTGATTGTTTTACACGCATTCCCCCAAACATCAATACAATAGATTAAGTGTGGAACAATGATTGTGTTATACAACAAATACAGAGCTTTATCATTCAATAGGTCTCTGACTTTGTACAGTACTGCAATCGATTTAGCTATTTTTATTCTTACAGAATTTATGTGTTGTTTCCATGTCAGTTTGTCATCAATGATAACACCCAAAAACTTCACCTCACTCACTCTACAAATCTCAACACCCTCAATTTTGAGTGGAACATCAACAGTTTTCTTTTTATTACTGAATATCATGTAATTAGTTTTTTCTAGATTTAATGATTATTTATTTATTTTAAACCAAGTTTGTATCTTGACAAATTCTGTCTTTATCAATTCCAACATTTCTATATCTTCACCTAAACTAAAACTAAAACACCTAAGTGGGGGAAATATGGGAAAAAATATAATGAAGAATGGGAGAAAGAGCGCACATGATTCAGGATAGAGATTAAAGAAAGTTTTTTTTTGACTTAGCTTAAGAGTTTGCTGTTTATTTTTTATTTTATTTTTTAATTTGTACGCATCCTTTTTGACTGTCTGTTGTTGTCGTTGTCCATTTTTGTCATCACTCAGGTATCTCTGGTAAATGAGTCCCAGAGGCTTAGTGGAATTAATTTGTATAAATTAATCCCATTATTAATTAAATAATTAAATTAATTTGTATAAATATGCAAATGTATTTTTATTTTTTAGAGTGGATATGTTCTTCAAAGTGTTTAGCATAATTTTGCTGTTTATTTGTAATGCCATAATAAATGTATGTTTATACTGTAGTTTAAAAACGGCCTTTATACAATGGGATGGGTTGCCAGTTGGGCTGGCGATTCGCTTGTTTTGGGCAGAGCCTTTGGGCTGGTTTTCATGGGGCTGCTCGCTTGTTTCTGTCGCGAGATCTGGCAATCCCCGCAGGGCAAGCGCGGTGTCACACAATAAACGGCACAGAACTGTGTGCCCGGAATTGTGTTCACATCGAACTGTTTTTTGTGTGACACAGACTGCAGTTCCCGCTTTTTGTGAAAGAAAATGGAGGCGAGAGATAGCACATAGATATATACATATATGTATACATATGTTTATATCTATGTGATAGCATCCCAGCAGTGAATCCTTCATGCTTTGTCACCAAACAGTAGACCAGCAAGAGACCGGAAGTACCGCAGGGACAGATTTGTGAGGGTGAGGAGAAAGATGAAGGGAAAAATTGGAGATGATGCCAGTGGAGGTGTCCCACCGATTTTTCGTATAATGTCCTGGCTGGACAACGTCACTAAATGCCAAGAGACAGAGACAAATGTGCCTGCAGTAAGTATTTGCTATTTTTATTCATTCAACCTTTATTTAGTCAGATAAATCTCATTGAGCCTCGTGGACTCATTTACAAGAGCGACCTGCTACAAACTAAAAGAATGATGAGCAGCAATGGTAGAATTTCCTTAAACAATAAACAATAGAAAAACATAAGAGAGAAATACAGACTTTTTTTTTTTTAAACAAAGTATCAAAAACTAGCAAAACATTATAAGGTAGATGCGTAAAATCAAAAACAAGAACATGTCTGTATTGGTTTTTGCCAGGATTCCAACAGATTCTTAAAACCATTTTAAGCTACTTAATAATTTAGTTAGCTAGCCACAAGTCGTCACACTTCATAAAACTAAATAAAATTGAATTATTAATCATAAATTTATTAATTCAGTTGTAATAAAGATTTTTTTCCATCAACATTTAACCGCTCTACATTGTGTACATGATAGGACTTCAGTTGTGGTACCGGTGGTGTCCCTTCGCCTGCCTGTGATGTCCCTTCGCCTGCCTGTGATGTCCCTTCGCCTGCCTGTGGTGTCCCTTCGCCTGCCTGCTCCAGCAACAGCAGCTTCAACCAACGGTCACCTTCTCCCTCAAGCTCCTCTTCCAGCAACATCTCATCAGCACCTTCTGTTCAATCAGCTGGCTCCAGTGAGTTCCCATCTGCACCAGGCACCAGCACACCAAATGCAGCAAAGCAGGGAAGAAAGAGGCGATGGAGCGATGAAGATGACAATGTTTTCATGGAGAGGCTGGAGGCCATTGATCGTCGTAGAGCGGGGAGAGATGCGGACACACGGTTTGGTTTAACAATAGCTGACGTGTTAAGAAAAATCCCTTCTGAATACAAACCACAAGCACGATTTCGCTTATACGAGTTTGCAGTTAATCTGCAACAAGAGTATGCACATCAGCAAACGGACACCTTGGAGCCACTGTAAGAATGTTGTGCATTGTGCCATAAGCTTATGACCTGTACAGGTACAGTATAGTGGGTTCCTATTCCATGATTTCAAACATGTTTTTATTTTAGAAGTGTTATTTTGTAGAAGTGTTATTTTTTTAGAAGTGTTATTAAGGATCAATTTACTCTTAAATGTGTATTGTGTGTTGTTATGGTGCCCATTGGAATTTAGCTTTAGATAAATAAAATTTCCATCATTTAAACATGTATACGTTATTTGTTTTAAAATCACACAATAATTGACTGAAATGCAAATGTTCATTATTGTACAAACAAAATGATGAACAAATCAATTTTGTTATCAATTTATTGATAGGTAATCACTCAAACAACCTTCCTCTTCTTATTATGGCTTACTGCCAGGGCACAACACCATGTGGTGATGAGAAGAAGTCCCGCAGGTTGTTCCTCACTGCATAGGCTGTTCTTCCAGCATTCCTTGTGGCACTTGTTCGTCTTAATGAAGTCTCCAGATCGTTACCTGCAACCTGCCTCCATTCTCCTGTACGGATGGGACACAAGAAACGCAAATGTTATAGTGGGCGGGGTGGGTTGTACTGTACAGATGAGCTACGGTATAAACTGTACATATACATGTGTGTGAGTGAGTGTGTGCGTAATCACCTGGTAAGATGTCTCCTGATGGCGTATCAGTGTCCACATAGTTTGTAGGGATGTACTACCTGCAGTCATTGAACGCCAGCCAGTTGTGTAGCGCCACACATGCTTTTACCACATGGACAGTTTTGGATGGATTCAATTCCATCGGGCGGCCGAAGATCCGCCATCTGGATGACAAGATGCTAAAGGCGTTCTCGGTTGTTCTCCGAGCCCCGCTGTGACGGTAGCTGTAAACCAGATGTTTCCTCCGGATTTGAGCCTGTGCATGAAAGAATTATTACTAATAATGCAATTTGGTTTATTTATTTTGCACATGTTCAAAACAAAGTTGTCTCAGAGTACTTTACAGAATCATTCATATACTGTACATAGAAAAGCCATTTGAAAGTTCTCTGAAAAAGTTGAGCAACAAAACATCATAAAAGAGTCATAACATTCATTCATTCATTCATTCAACCTTTATTTATACAGGCTAGCCTCGTTGAGTCACGGGGACTCATTTACAAGAGGGACCTGTCTCACTCACACCAAACAACCATCCACTCTCACACTCACACCTAGGGTCAATTTAGAGTCACCAATCAGCCTAACAAGCATGTTTTTTGGTCTGTGGGAGGAAACCGGAGTACCCGGAGGAAACCCACGCATGCACGGGGAGAACATGCAAACTCCACCCAGAAAGGCCCCGGACCGGGATTTGAACCGGCAACCTTCTCGCTGAGAGGCAGTAGCTCTACCAGTTGTGCCACCGTGCTGCCCAAAAGTATCTCTGCACCAATCGCAGGTTGATTTACCAACTGTGCTACTGGACAAGTTAAAAGTATCTCTGCACCAATCGCAGGTTGATTTACCAACTGTGCTACTGGACAAGTCATTATAACAGAAGTAGTAATGATAACTTTATTTGTTCCAAAAGGTGAATACAGACTATTTCATCTCTCTCTTGGCTCAGCTGTATCCCACCAAAACAACCTCATCATTTTTTAATAATCTTACCAGGATATGGTCGCATAAGATTTTCATGGAGTGGAAAAGCTGCATCCGCCACAAACACATGCGGACTCTCGACAGTGGTCCCTGGTAGGACATCAGGTGGTGGAATATCCAGGGTACTGTTCAACAGCTGTTGTCCAAACACACTCTCCTGGAAGACGCCGCCATCACTCTGATGCCCATATGCTCCCACATCCACCACCAGCTCATCAAACTTTCTCGAATCCATTCGAAAATGTTCAAAATGCTTCTCGCTGTCCATCATTTTCATGTCCCTAACCAGGGGGGCCGCCAGGAATATTGGGCCCCATGAAAAAAAATCAAATTGGGCCCCCCTGCAATAAGTATTTCAGTTTTGTTGTGTAATGGTAGAAAGCGCAAGAGAGAGAGGAAAATCCCCAGAGACTCTGCCATACATGTCAAATTGTCCATAATTTAAATGGATTTTCCCTAATTTTGCAGGTATACAGGTGTAGAAAGCAACCTCACGGATTTTTTTCAGTTTTACAAATTTTCTTTAAAAAAACTCAGTTTCAAATGTAAAACAACCCAATAAAGTTAAATGAACACATTCTTCAACTCTACACCCAGTCTGTCTTTATATGTCATTGTTAATATTATTGTCTAATGAAGTAACTGTGATATGTGCATATTTTGTGATGATAGTGCTCCAATCGTTCTACAAATCGTTCTGCCGTTAGAAATAAGTTCTCTCCCCGACCTCCTTTCTGCCTGGTTTGTGCTGTATCTCCCCCGCAGACAGCCCCCCACCCCCAATACAGAGTTGTTGGTGAAAATTACAATTACGGATTTTTGACAGTCACTATACAGGTAAATGTCCCAAGGGGTTGCCATGTATGCTCTGCAGTTACCTTACATGTCATTGAACAGTGTTGCTCACCTTTTTCACAGGGACAGGGAGGAGGAGTTCCACTGCTATTGGGAGTTTGGGCTGCTGCTGATTCTGACTCATCTGTTGTTAAGTGTGGTGAATAGTACAGGGATAAGTTATATGTATATATGAATATCTTGGTAAACATTTTCTTTCATTGATTAAATGCTGGTGAAATATGTCGTTACATTTGTGCCACCAGCTTGAGTAACACTGATTTAACAGCAGATATCAATATAAATGAACAATAATTTGAAGCATGTGCATTCAAATCACACACACGCTTGCTCATCTCCCTCTGCTTGCTCGTGGCTCTGTCTCTGCATGTTCAAGTTATATGTAAATGAAGCACATCAACAGCCAATCACAGCCAGGTTGTTTTCATTCAATCAAAGCATGTCTTGCAAATCAAAGTACTGAACCAAGAGGCGGAAGTGACAAAATCTTAGATATATTAAATCAACAAAATATAATATATAACTTAAACATTTGTAGCCCAAGAATATTTAGTTAAGCATACAAATATGCTTATTGTCAATGTGCATTTTAGGCAACATTTCTAAATTATATTACTTGTTGGTTTTGGTATTATTTGTAGATATTCAAATTCTACTAAGCAATACAACAAAATGTCTGTAAAGAAGACGGACTATCTAGTAAATTAATTTGAATATCTACAAATAGAATCAAACCCAACAAATAATACATCTTAATGTAATTAAGAAATATTGCCTATAATAATAATAATAAAAAAAGTTAAACTTTTCTTGTTTTTCTACCTGGAATACTGCATAATGGCATTACCTAAAACACAATGACAGTAAGCATATTTGTATGCTTAACTAAATATTCTAATCTGGTCTACAAAATAAAAACATGTGTATCTTATTATCTTTTGTTGAGTTAATAAATCTAAGATTTTGTCACTTCCGCCTCTTGGTTCAGTAATTTTAATGAAAAAGACCTGTCTGTGGTTCATAACTTGGGTTGCGAGCTCAGAGCCGCGATGACAGACAGAGAAGAGAGGGAGGGAGCAAAAAAAAAAAAAACGAGGAGCCCCCGCTGCTGTCAGAGACACGACGAGCAAGCGTGGCGTGCGCATGTGTTCTGAACGCAAACACGCTTCAAATTATTGTTAGTTCATATATCTGCTCTCAAATCAGTGGTAACATACTGCACACTCAAACTGATGGCAAGCCATCGTGAAATGGAGGCTAAAGCGAACAGGTTGATAATCATGTGCACATCTCTACCCACCTCTCTTGGGGAATAACTGTTACAAATCGAGACCCTTTCCTTTGTCTGTCTTCCTTTTCTTATTTCTCTTTCCTATTTTGACAGCCTGATTTTACGATTTTTCTGGGCAGCATGTTTGTTGTTACTCTGTCATCCTCTGAGTCTGACTACTGTACAAAGTAACACCACACAGTAGCATTAGGGCTCAGAGACTCTCAGCCAGAGCCCAAAGCAGCTAGGAACATACCATTTCATGCAGATACAGAGGGGTGTTTGTTAAATATGACGATGTTTGCTTTTTGGTCTGGGAGAGATAATATTTAAGTTTTACTGTTAAAACAAGTAAAAACAAAGCTACTACCATTAATGTATTATTATCAGGGGCCCACCACACCATGAAAAAAATAAATAAATAAAAAAAGGCCAATCTGGGCCCCTGTTTGTCAAGGGCCCCTGGAATTGTACCAACTTTTACCCCCCATACGGCGCCCCTGTCCCTAACCAACGTATTAAATTCTCCTTCATCCCTGGTCTCGTTTAATGGCCTAACGTGCCACGCTCTTCTCTTATTACGGTTTCTAAGAGGCAAACGATCTCTTTTTCTTCATCATCTGTTGACGCCATGGCTGAAAGAATAGCGGAAATGACGTCAAGTAGGGCTGGACGATATGGCCAAAATTTTTATCACGATATAGTTCTTAATTTCGGTCGATATCGATATAATTCGATATCGATATAAACAATATAAAAGCCTAAAAAAACCTATAAACTATACAAATAAATTGATGTTCACCTTGTATTTGTATTTAGCCTCCAAAAAGATGGAAATCACCATCAAATAAACATAAAATTCTCAACCCAATAATTCTGTCGGGTCAGAATAAAAATAACAAAATCAATTACATTATTGTATAAAGTAAAATAGTTTTTGAATGACAAAGTTTTGAATATATTGTATTGTAATGACGCCAACACTGCAGACGGAGTCCAGTCAAACGGGGTTTATTCAGAAACAGGGACGAGCTGCTATTACCGAGGCTGCAGCTCACGCCTTAACAGAAAACGCGGTACACACGCGAGCGAACACACTGCTAGCTGCCTGCTAACAACAACACCCTCCCGGGCTCTTCTTCTTCGTCTCTCTTTTTCCTGGTCCCTCCTCCCTGCTCCTACCCCTCTCCTGCCCCCACGACCAATCCAACACATGAGGGCGGGGGACAACAGAATCACAACAGCTCAACAGAACACAGTATAACTGAACAAATACACAGAAATACTTGGACCCAAAGCAGAACCAAACACAGGGTCGTTACAGTATAATGTAATGATTGTTCCATATTTAATCTGTTGTATTGAAGTTTGGGGAAAAGCATGCAAAACTTTTACAAATCCTATTTTTATTTTACTAAAAAGAGCTGTAAGAATTATTATTAGGAAGTGCTATGGTCACCCAACAAATATATTATTTCATCAATTGAAATTATTAAAATGTTATGATTTGGTTGAACATAGTATTTTACAAGTCATATATAAAACTAAAAAAAATATTACCCCCAAATATTCAATTACATTTTGTTTAAAAAGTTATTAAACCCTGAAGGGAATGTAAATGTTTGTAAAATCTTCATTTAGAACTAGTGTGAAGGAGCTGAGTTGTAAATCAGGAAACAGGATTGTGTTGACTTGATATCATCATAAACATTTATAAAACTATTTATATGTTTTAAAAGATGATTAAATCAAAGTTGTTGGGAAGGTGTGGTGCAGGTGAAGTGACCCTTACCAAAAAGAAGTATACTTTAAGTATATGTTGTTAAGTATACTTAAGTATATAAAGTATATGTCTCTAAGTGTACTTTTAAGTATACTCGCAGTTTACTTACAATAAACTTTTTTTGTACTAAATTGGCCCATTTTAGTATACTTAAAGTATACTAGGAGTACACTTTTTATTAGACTTCCAATGTACTTATAGTGTACTTCAAGTTCATATTTTAGTTTATTGAAGTATACTTAAAGTATACTAGTAGTACACTTTTTATTAGACTTCCAATGTACTTATAGTGTACTTCAAGTTCATATTTTAGTTTATTGAAGTATACTTAAAGTATACTAGTAGTACACTTTTTATTAGACTTCC
Source organism: Garcialebias charrua (assembly GCA_038048925.1). Classification (NCBI taxonomy): domain Eukaryota; kingdom Metazoa; phylum Chordata; class Actinopteri; order Cyprinodontiformes; family Rivulidae; genus Garcialebias; species Garcialebias charrua. The sequence goes on from JBBPBX010074275.1 coordinate 12,192, forward strand.
AATGTACTTATAGTGTACTTCAAGTTCATATTTTAGTTTATTGAAGTATACTTAAAGTATACTAGTAGTACACTTTTAATTAGACTTCCAGTGTACTTCAAGTTCATATTTTAGTTTATTGAAGTATACTTAAAGTATAACACTAGTATACTTTTCTTTATACTCCAAATGCACTTGTTATATACTTCTAGTTCATACTTTAGTTTATTACAGTATACTTAAAGTATACCACTAGTACACTTTTTCATATACTTCCAATGCACTTGTTATTTACTTCTAGTTTACAGTTTATTTTATCATTTAAGTTAAAATTTTTGAATTTCTAAAACTAATACCATGTTGTCATTGTAATTGTTGTTACACTTGTAAGTTTGCTTAAAAATACTTGCACAATACTATTTACAGTATACCGGTATGCTAAAAAATATTTTTTAAAGTATTCTGAAAGATGTGTTTACAAAGTCATAAAACAAGGTCTTGAGAACTTCAATATTTTTATATAAAATTAAGGTGCAGCTCAAAAACAGTTTACAAAACAGCAGCAATTAAAATGAATCCCTTTCCAGTTTTAAAAATTGAAAAGGAAAAGGTGCACATTTGCATTTCAAAGTGTAAACATGAAGTCCAGAACACAATGTAAAAATGTGTGCATTTGCTTAAACAAAGCAAAAATAGTGTCTCCAACTGGAAACTGAAGTCTTTCCTTTTCAGAAGGCATCTTCACATCTTTGGGGGGGATAAGAAAAAAAAAAAGTTCACCGGTAGTTGTTTATGTTGCTTTTTTTCTTCTTCTTATGACTCTTCGCACATCTTGCATGGTGGTGTCAGGGAACTTTGGCTTGGTGTAGACTGAAAAAAAAAAAACACACCAAAAAAACAGAAATTACTCCAATGTTATGTTATTCTATCATCAGTGTAATTACTCTCACATCAAACATATCCTTAAAATATGTCTCTAGGTTTCACGAGTGATAAACAATAACTTATTATTAAAGGGAACCACAATTACTTTTAAACATTTGACTTTAGTCAGAGTCAGAGATCAGAGAGAATTTATTGTCATTTGCACCGCATGTAGTACATGTGTTGAAAACGAGATTATGTACACAGGGTCCCAGTTACATCCAACAACAAATGCAAGAGAAATACAATAATAACATCTAGGATTAACTAAGAGAGACATCACATCAGCTAGTAATACACTAAGCCCTAATGTAGTAGAAAAACATCATTATAAACAGCAGCACGAACATGAGCAGATGGTCACAGATGAACGCAGCAACAAGAAACAGATCAGTATCAGTATGATGTGACATTTTGCAGTGTTTATTCTTATTATTTATTTATTCATGAGTCTGACAGCCTCAGGGTAGAAGCTGTTTCTCAGTCTAGTGGTTCTACATTTGATGCTCCTCAACCTCCGTCCCGAGGGGAGTGGTGCAAAGAGTGAGTGTGCTGGGTGAGTGAGGTCTTTCATGATGCAGGTGGCTCTTTTTCTGCATCTGGAGGTGTAAATGTCTGTGATGGTGGGGAGACTGACTCCCACAGACTTCTGTGCAGCCTTCACCACTCTCTGCAGAGCTTTTCTCTCTGCAACTGTGCAGCCTCCATGCCACACGTTGATGCTGGAGCACAGGACGCTCTCCACTGCACACCTGTAGAACGAGGTGAGGACTGGGCTTCTCAGACCAGCTCGTCTCAGCCGTCTGAGGAAGTAGAGTCTCTGATGACCTTTCTTTATTTATTTATTTATTATTTATTTATTTGATAAACTTTTATTTTAACTGTAAAAATACTGTAGGGTGGTTTAGTTTTGTACATTTTTAAAATATATTTTCATGTGTTAAAATATACACATGTTAAAATATACTTTAAAAATTTACAAAACTAAACACCCTACAGTATTTTTACAGTCATTGTTTTACAGTTAAAACAATGACTAATTAAAGTCTAATGTTAAAAGTAATTGTGGTTACCTTTAAAAAAAAAGATATTTTTGATTTAACAACTACAAATAATACCCGTAACCTGCATTTAACTTTGATTGTAAACTGTTTTTTTATTATAGAGCACATAACCAAATCCAATCTAATCCATATGGTATCAGTGAATGGCATTTTTAGGTGATTGTATCAGAATCTGCATCATAAACCGTGAGGAGCATGGAACATTCCAGTAATTTGTTCATAAAACGAGAAAAAACATTAGGAATGTATTTTAGAATGAGTTTTGTCCTAAATTATATACTCACCAAGTATCAAGCTTTGTGTTGTCCAAAGGCTTTGACTCCACATCTTTATGAGCCCCCGATTGCCTCCCAGTCAAACTTCAATTGGCCAATAACTCTCTCCCGTAGACGAGCACTGCAAGATCTCCAACCAGCAAGGCTGAGCTGGTCCGTAGAGACTTCACCTTTCGCCTTGGACTTCTACATCCGGCACAACAGGCACCTGCAAAACACATGGATCTTGTTAACCAAATAATGATTAAACATTCATTTACAGTACAGTATTTGGAAATCTATAGTATATATTCATCTTTGCAATGAATATGTCTAAGCCTATTTTCTATAGCTTTATTGCATACCATCAAGGGGTATCATATCACTTATCTATCATTTATGTGTGCAATCAAAAGATGTAGAAATAAATTGTATTGTAATGATTTCCAAATGGATCAATAACATATAGTATCCATGCATTCAGTTAATTACCATGTCATCAGGGTCAGACAACACTTGAACAGAGATGGGTGGAGCAACAAGTGTACAGCTGGTGTTGAGTGGATGGAAGCAACGCTGAGATCCGATCGCCACATCTTTAGACTTTTTCACAACTGCTAGAAGCTCTGTAAAAGAAAAAGAAAAAACAAGGGGCAAATGAACAAAAATTGTGTGTCACTATACAGTACAGGATGTCGTGAGACCATTCAAAATTTACATTAGTCATTTGTGCAATGAAGAGCTGAGATATAAAGGAGGAACAGGAAGTAGAAGACAAGGCATTCTCCATTTCCACATCTGGTTTTAAAAATCAGTGTCTTAATTGCTTTACTCAAACTACTTAGAAATTACCTCTCAAGGCTAGGTTCTGAGTCCGATCCAGTTGTGTCAGATGGGAGGGGTTGGCTTGAAGAGCTGAGAGCAGAGAGGCACAGCTGATCTCTGACAACCTGCAGAGTCTGAATCAAAGAGAACATGTGAGTGAGCTGAAGTCAATAGTCTGCAGCTTCCAACAGGATGGAGGAGAAGAGAAGATGGACGAGAGCTCACTCTGAAGAGTTCACACAAACACCTCTCTTTTCCTCCTGTCACATCAATCAAGTGATGCAGCACATGCAGACAGCTGCACTTGTGGCAGTAACATGAAGAAAAGTGAGCGAGACATTTTCTTCTAAACAACATCACTTCATCATTCTCCTTTCTGGCAGCAGTAAAGAGAAGCAGGTGAAGTGTGAGAAAATAAATCAACATCAAGTTATAAAGTTGTATTTTCTTCTTTACTTGTTAAATGCTGACATAAGTGGAGCTCAGGAACTGTTTGGTTCCTCCTCAGCCTCTTGTTTAAGCAGCTACAAAAACAGTCATGTTGCCGAAATACGTATTTAAAGTAAATTAGTATTTCAGCCTGGCTGCGGTTATTGTTCTGCTGGCTAGTGAGCGCATGTGTGTTAACAGACATGCGACACAAACAGCGTGAGGATGCGTGGCCTTGTCTCTTTGAAAAACCATCCAGGAACTAAGCCAAAAAAAAAAAAACTCGTAGCATACTGTATATGGCTTATTTAAACGCTAGAATAACCTAACCTGCAGTGTTTTACTTGCCTCAAATTATCTGCCTCAGCAGCACACACCAGGGCTGCCAACTTTTCAAAAAGCCAAAGAGTGAGAATCTTGTTTTTGTGTGTGTGTGGGGGGGTTGCGGCAGCGCGGCAACAGGGTTTGATTGTGCTGGTGAGCTTCACCTGCCCTCATCCTGTTGGCTACATCCTACAATAGAAATTGACTGAAAATGACTCCCTACACTCTACTTTATAGATCTGTGTCAGATTGAAAGACTATTTGATGTTTGAATATGTATGGAGGACCAAAACTGACATAATTAGAAATAAAAAGTAAAAAGAAATATATTAATGGACGAATAAATAACTAAAACATATAAAAACCAATAAATAACTTAAAATGCACCAATTTAATAAAAAAGGAAACCTTTCCTGGATCAGCTCTTCTCCTATTGGTCAACAGACAGGATAAAGCAGGATCCACGTGCAGATGTCTGTGCGGCCTCAGTTTAGTTTAAGGTTTAGTTTAAAACAAAAGCACAGGTGTTTTCCTGTTTGCTTTGTTTTAAACTAAACTTTAAAACTTTAAGTTCATATATTCATTTAATGGTCTATTTATGTATTTCTGCTTTTATTTCTAATAATGTCAGTAAGTCCTCCATAAATGTTAGTATTTACCACCTTTTTGACTGTGTTTTAACTGTTACATTGTATGAAGAGCATTTTATGATGTAGGTTTAGTCAAAAATGACAAGAGAAAAGTTAGAGACATTCTTCATTTTCCAGTGGGTTTAGCAGAAAATGTACATATCAACAGCAAAACAGCAACAAAACATATAAATACAGTGCCTAAATGGTAAGAAGAGTAGAAAACAATTGAATTTTAAGTGTTTTGAACTGTGTGTTCTTCACACAAAAAGCTGGGAACAGGTGGAATTCCTCAAGTGGTCAGAGGTATCAGTAATAATTGAGAGGCTATTTCTACTGTGTTCTTGGTGTTAAAAAATAAGCTTTACCTTATCTTTCCATATTCTCCATCATCTAGCAACTTGTTCAGCTTAGCCCTGGTGGTGAAGCCAATGTTCAGCTTTCTTCCTGCCAAACAAATAGAGCTAACATAAATACTGTGTTATGCTAATGATCAGAGACATATTGGACAAGAAGTCATGTGCTGTTGGGCTACTGGGAAAGTCCATCCATCCATCCATCCATCATCTTTACCCGTTTCTTCCATTTTGGGTCACGGGGGTCGCCGGTGCCCATATCCAGCAATCACAGTGCAAGGTGCGGGGTGCACCCTGGACAGGTCGCAAGTCCATCACAGGGCCACATATAGAGACAAACGAGACAAACAACCATTCACTCTCTCACTCACACCTAGGGACAATTTAGAGTTACCAATACCAATTTGGTCTGTGGGAAAGTCATTCTTAATAAAATTAATAAAACTTAGCAGGTTTCTCATCAGGAGGTGACACCATATTGGGTTCCCCCATACTCACTTGTAATATTAGGTATCAAAAATAATCATGAATGATTTTCCAACACTTACCTGGTAAAGGGTTTGCCTTTTCTTTAAAGGGAAAGTCACGAGCCTGTTCACAGCCCTGCAGTGCTGTTGGCAGCATGAATTCTTCGCACACAG
>JBBPBX010074276.1:7341-17616 GCA_038048925.1 Garcialebias charrua
ATATTTATATAAATAACTATATTTATAACTATATATATATTTAGTTATAAATATAGTTGTGTATATATATATGTCATGATCCACGTTCTGTCTGTTTGTCATGTCATGTTCACAGCAAACACATCATTGTTCCCTCCTCCCACATGCCCAATGCCTCATTAACGATCATTGCACTCACCTGTTTGTTCCTGTATTTAAGCCCCACGTCCACAGTCATTCCTTGCCAGATTTATGAACGGTTTTGCCTAGTAGTTATCCAGCGCCCATGTCTTGTCCTGTCTTGCCTGCTACGACTCTGTTTTGGTTTTTTGGTCTCACGTCTCTCGCCTCAGCCCCTATTGGTACTGTCTCGGACTCTGCTTCCCTGGTTTTGACTCCTGCACACGCTACTGGACTTCGCCCTCCTGCCTCTCCCCTTGTCGGACCTGTTCAGCCATCTGCCTCACGGAAACGAACCCAAGACTGCCTTTCACGACCACGAGTAAAGCCTGCCTCTTTCAACATTATTCGCCTCTCTGCCAACCTGTGTATGATCTCGCTTCGAACCAAGGAAAACCCCCTTCGTGTGAAAGTCCGCACGAAGCATCAACGTAAACAAGGAAGTAAAGCCGGACTACGTCACTACCGGCCTACGTCATCAAGGAATTCCCTTCCGATCAAAAACAGCCTAAAAAGGTTAGTGTTTTTATTAAAGATAAAAACATCTACCTGTTCAAATCCTGTCACTAATATTATAATCTCTTGTGCAGAACTCAAGTTACCGGTGACGATCAGGACCCATTCCAGCTTCCTGTTTCTCAATAAAATTGTTAAAACTTTTCCAGTGTTCGGTTTATTAGTGAAACTCAAAAACTCAGTCTTGACATTAAATCTGGCCCTACACCATCAACCGTATCATGAGTTCTCGACGCTGGGGACGGGGTGTCCAGTACCTCATTGACTGGGAGGGTTATGGCCCTGAGGAACGTTCGTGGGTGCCTGCTCGCCACGTCTTGGACAAGCCTCTCGTCGCCCGGTTCCACCGGGATCACCCTGATCAGCCTGGTGGTCCGTCAGGAGCCGGACCTTGAGAGGGGGGTACTGTCATGATCCACGTTCTGTCTGTTTGTCATGTCATGTTCACAGCAAACACATCATTGTTCCCTCCTCCCACATGCCCAATGCCTCATTAACGATCATTGCACTCACCTGTTTGTTCCTGTATTTAAGCCCCACGTCCACAGTCATTCCTTGCCAGATTTATGAACGGTTTTGCCTAGTAGTTATCCAGCGCCCATGTCTTGTCCTGTCTTGCCTGCTACGACTCTGTTTTGGTTTTTTGGTCTCACGTCTCTCGCCTCAGCCCCTATTGGTACTGTCTCGGACTCTGCTTCCCTGGTTTTGACTCCTGCACACGCTACTGGACTTCGCCCTCCTGCCTCTCCCCTTGTCGGACCTGTTCAGCCATCTGCCTCACGGAAACGAACCCAAGACTGCCTTTCACGACCACGAGTAAAGCCTGCCTCTTTCAACATTATTCGCCTCTCTGCCAACCTGTGTATGATCTCGCTTCGAACCAAGGAAAACCCCCTTCGTGTGAAAGTCCGCACGAAGCATCAACGTAAACAAGGAAGTAAAGCCGGACTACGTCACTACCGGCCTACGTCATCAAGGAATTCCCTTCCGATCAAAAACAGCCTAAAAAGGTTAGTGTTTTTATTAAAGATAAAAACATCTACCTGTTCAAATCCTGTCACTAATATTATAATCTCTTGTGCAGAACTCAAGTTACCGGTGACGATCAGGACCCATTCCAGCTTCCTGTTTCTCAATAAAATTGTTAAAACTTTTCCAGTGTTCGGTTTATTAGTGAAACTCAAAAACTCAGTCTTGACAAAAACATGGTTATCACATATGGGACTATAGATAGAGAAGTTTGTCTTATTGAAGTGTTGTCTAAATTGTGACCATATTTTTAGTGTAGAGATTACAACTGGGCATGTAGAATATTGTTTAGGAGAGAGAGGAAGCTTTGAGGCAACTAATGTAGGGAATGATGATGGCTTACATGTATTCAGTTCTAATTGGCACCAGCCAACATCCGGTTGTTGTAACAAACAGACTACTTTTTGTAGGTTTGCTGCCCAATAATAATACAATAGGTTGGGTAGAGCCAAACCCCCATCTTCCTTTTGTCTCTGAAGGAAACGCCCACTAATTCTGGGGTGTTTGTTATTCCAGATGAACGAGGACAGCTGTTTATCAATAAGTTTAAAAAATGATTTGGGGAGAAAGATCGGAATACAGGTAGTCCCCGAATTACGAGCGCTCTGATCTGCGAGGTCCCAGACTTACGAGCTGCGAATTTTTGGAAAAAACGAAAAAAATACTGAGTTTTCATGTGTTTTTTCACTACAGTTAGCAAGTTAAGCATATAAACACACGTTTCCGATCATTTTTATGCACTCAAAAGTAGTTTTTAGATGAAAATAGAGTGTTTTTAGGTGCGCTGGCGAAATTTACGAACGGACTTCCGGGTTGCGAATTTTTGGAAAAAACGAAAAAAATACTGAGTTTTCATGTGTTTTTTCACTACAGTTAGCAAGTTAAGCATATAAACACACGTTTCCGATCATTTTTATGCACTCAAAAGTAGTTTTTAGATGAAAATAGAGTGTTTTTAGGTGCGCTGGCGAAATTTACGAACGGACTTCCGGGTTGCGAATTTTTGGAAAAAACGAAAAAAATACTGAGTTTTCATGTGTTTTTTCACTACAGTTAGCAAGTTAAGCATATAAACACACGTTTCCGATCATTTTTATGCACTCAAAAGTAGTTTTTAGATGAAAATAGAGTGTTTTTAGGTGCGCTGGCGAAATTTACGAGCGGACTTCCGGGTTTACGAGAGAAATGGCGGCCGTTCCAAATTACGAGATTTCCGGTTTACGAGCGCCCCCTTATGACGGATCTCGCTCGTAAATCGGGGAATACCTGTACTTTGAAATAAATACATAAATCTAGGCAAGATATTCATTTTAATACATGTAACTTTGCCAGCTAGCGATAAATTTAAGACACTCCACTTCTGGAGATCGCGTTTAAGATTATTGAGCAGAGGGGTGAAATTTTTTTCAAACAGATCAGGAAAAGAACGTGTCACGTTGATTCCCAAGTATTTGAAACCTGTTCTAGAGAGAGGGAAGGGCAAATCAGTTTCTGTAATTTGGAGTGCAGAGTTATTGATTGGGAAACATTCACTCTTTAAGAAGTTCAACTTATATCCTGAAAATTTACCAAAACGGTTTAGTAAACTCACGATGCTGGAGATAGATGATACCGGGTCAGAGATGTAGAGCAATAAGTCATCTGCATATAGGGACAGCCGATGTTCCAGCTGTTTTCTATAAATACCCTTAAAGTCCAGTGAGGTCTTAAGCATAATTGAAAGTGGTTCAATAGCTAGAACGAAGAGAAGCGGGCTAAGAGGGCAACCTTGCCGGGTGCCTCTAGATAGAGAGAAGGGCCTAGACCTCGTTCTATTAGTGATTATGCTTGCTTTGGGTGATGTGTATAACAGCTGTACCCATGATATAAATTTGTGCCCAAACCCAAACCTAGCTAATACTGTAAATAAGTAAGGCCACTCGACTCGATCGAATGCCTTCTCCGCGTCAAGAGAAACCACAACCTCAGGGGTCTCTCCCGGTGAAGGGGCATGAATAACACCAATAAGCCTACGTATATTAGAAAAAGAGTGACGACCTCTCATGAACCCGGTTTGATCCGAGGAGATTATATCTGTCATGACCGCGTCCAGTCTCAAGGCCAAAAGTTTAGCTAAGATTTTAACGTCTCCATTAAGGAGTGATATAGGCCTGTAGGAAGCGTAGTCCATCGGATTTTTACCATGTTTTAATAAAAGTGTAATATTAGCTTCTGTAAGGGTCTGCGGCAAGTTTCCATTCTCCAATGAGTGGTTAAACATTTCAAGTAAAAGAGGTGCTAATTTGGATGAATTTTTTTTATAGAATTCGATTGGAAAGCCGTCTGGTCCAGGGGTCTTGCCACTCTGCAATGCTGAAATAGAGTTGATAACTTCAGTAAGAGTGAGGGGCCTATCCACATCCCTCTTCTTATCTAGATCTATAGCAGGGATATTCAAGTCGTCTAGAAAATCTTTCATGTCTGAATTATCCTCTGGAAATTGTGAGGAGTATAAATCAGAATAAAATTTTTCAAAGACTTGGTTTATTTCAGCTGGATCAACAGTTTGCTCTGTAGCGGACTTTTGAATCTGTGGTATGAGCTGTGTCGCTGACCGACTTTTGAGTTGGTGGGCCAAAAGGCGGCCCGCCCTCTCACCGTGTTCGTATATGAAGCCTCGGGATCTGAGCAGGGATTGTTCAACATCCTGCGTTGAGATAAGGTTATATTGCATTTGTAGACATAGTCTCTCTTTATATAGCTCGGGGGAGGGTGATATAGAGTGCCTACGGTCCAGTTCTAATATAGAACTAATAAGTTGGTTCTGCCTTGCTTTTCTAATTTTGTTGCGTGTAGCAGTGTAAGATATTATTTCACCTCTGATTACCACTTTTAATGTTTCCCACAGGATAGAGGGAGACACCGAGTCTGATTTGTTTTCGAGCAAAAAATTATCTATCACAGTAGACATCAATTCAAAAAATGTATCATCTGCTAACAAAGTTGAGTCAAGTCTCCACATGGGGCGGTGAGCTTGATTAAGTGATAAGGCTAAATCCAATATAACTGGAGAGTGATCAGACTCTACGATAGCAGAATATTCACTTTTCTTGACAAAGGGTAACAGAGATTTATCAATAAAAAAATAATCAATCCTTGAATATGACTGATGGACATGTGAAAAGAAAGAAAACTCCCTACTATCTGGAAACAAAAAGCGCCAAGGGTCAATGCAGCCCGTCTCCTTCATGAATACTCCTAAGGCCTGGGCCATCTTTGATGGGGATGTCGAACTTGAGCTTGATCGGTCTAGGGTTGGATCCATTACACAGTTCATATCACCACCCAAAATCAGGCGGTGAGAGTTCATGTTAGGTAGAGCAGATATTAACCCGGACACAAAGGCGGGGTCGTCCCAGTTAGGAGCATATATGCAAGCAAGTGTAACCTGAGTATCATATAGAGAACCAGATACTATAACATATCTACCCTGTGGGTCTGATATGGACTCGCTTAAAGTAAACTGTATATTTTTGTGTATCAATATTGCTGTCCCTCTGGCTTTTGTGTTAAATTGTGAATGGTAAACTTGTCCCACCCATGGCTTCTTAAGTTTTATATGATCTGTAGAAATCAAATGAGTTTCCTGTAAAAATGCAATTTCAGTTTTTAGTTTTTTAAGGTGAGCAAAATTTTTTGCCCGTTTCACTGGTCCTCTCATGCCCTTCACATTCCAGCTGGTAAAACGAACCATTGAGGCCCCCCCTCTCATATTACTGTTACATATGTCAGCCATAACAATCTAATTTTATACGTGTTCCGGCCCGACAGCCCCACCCGGCAGCACATGTCCACTTATCCACGGTATACAAACTTGAGAAAAAAATCAAATAAAAAAAACAACACAAATCACAAATGTGAAAGGAAAATGCAGCACTAAACCCAACCCTTATTAGAACCCACCCCGACTGAGTCTTCACTTCTCTTGACGAAGCCAACTGCTGTCCCCTAAATACCCGATAGGTCCTCCGATAGGCCATACACACAGTCCCAAACTAACTGTAGAAGGTTCCCAATAAACTTAACATGCAGGAGTTACACACTAAAGTATCAGTAATAATAAATAATGGGTAATTAAGCTCCACAGGGCACCTATACAATGACCCACGTCACTATAAATGTGAGTTTTTAGGCTAAAGTACACTAATTTAAATTAAATTATGACGGCCAGCAGCAGACATTAGAACTGGAGAACCAACAATTAAACCTTTAACATATAATTTTTAATTTCTGACCGTAAGTAGGTGGTAAACAAAGCAACAGAAATAGCAAAAATAGTAATAATATCAATAAAATAAAATAATAGTAACAATAAAGGGTCTATTCGTTTGCATGTAAACATGGCGCAAACATACTCACAAATGTATAGATTTATGTCCTTGTGAGAGAGAGAAAAAAAAAAAAAAAAAACGGTATATCCATTTGAAGTTGAGTGTTGTCCAGTCATTTAAAGCAGAGTGTGCAAATGCAACTCCCAACTCAATAAAAATAAATAAACATTTTTTTATTTTATTATTATTATTACTTTACTTTTTATTTTACTTTTATTTTCTTTCTACTATTTAGTAACCTCTTTCCTCATTCTCGGATGATTTTACCCTCTTTTTACGTCCTCTCCATCCATGCTGCACTCTGAGCACCCCCTACCGTCCCCCAAGTCTGCTTGTCAGAAGTTTGTTTACTTTGCGACACAACTGTCGTAAAAAGCCTGGGCTTCCCCCGGCATTTCAAACAGATGGATTTCCCCTTTAAACGTAACTTTAAGACGGGCAGGGAAAAGAAGACGAAACGATACACCTCTCTTGTAGAATGCTCCTTTAACGTCGTTGAACGCCGACCTTTTCTTTGCAAGAGTGACGCTAAGATCTGGATATATTCTGAGAGTGATTCCTTGATACTTTATTTCGTGTTGCCTGGACCATCTTAAAGCGACTTCCTTCTCCCGATATCGATGGAATGCAACGATGAAGGGCCGCGGTGGTCGTCCTGCTGCGGGCTTGGGTCCAGCTGTGCGGTGCGCGCGTTCCAATTCCGGGGGAGAAGGAAATGTGTCGTCTCCCATAACATCCTTTAGCAGCTCGGAGATAAACTTGGTTGGATCCTGGCCGTCTTCACTGCCTTCAGGTATGTTAAGCACGCGTAGGTTTGATCTCCGAGATCGATTTTCCAGGCTTTCCAGGCGTTCGAGTAAGGTTGCGTTTTGGGCTTGTAGAGTTTTAACGACAGCCTCAGTTTCACATAAACGTTTAAAATTGTCGCCTGCCAGGGTTTCAGCTGCCACAAGACGGCCCTGAAAGGAGCCAACTTCGTCACGTAGTCCGTCCATCGATGCTTGTAGAGGCCGAATCGATTCTTGAATTAGTGCGGCCACATCCTTAAAGTTGTTCCGCTGCTTAGATAGTTCTATAACCAGCTGAGACATGGAAACAGAGTCTCCACAATCACTTTCGCCAGGTGAAACAGTGTCAGAGGAGTCCGTGGCCATTGAGGCTACTTTACTAGCCAGGGTATTCGCACGCCTGGTTGAAGGCTTTTGTTTAGTGTTGTCACTGGCCATCATAACATCTCAAGTGTACAGAAACTGTGCTTCTGTCAGTCCAGTGCTTGATGGAGGTATGTAACTCCGGTTTTAAAGTAGTTTAAAGAAAGTTAGTCGGGTGCTCCTTCAACCTGCTTCCTCCTTCTACATCACCAAACCGGAAGTCGTGGGATGGATCTTAATGGTGCCAGGGAGCCTGAGCTTGACCGCCACCGGGTTTACCACCTTGGAAATGGGGAAAGGACCAATGAAGCGGGGAGCCAATTTCCGACAGTCAACACGAAGAGGCAAGTCCTTTGTGGATAGCCACACTTTCAGTCCTTCTCGATAAGCAGGTTCTCGGGTCCTGCGACGGTTGGCTGACCTCGTGTAGACTGCAGAAGTCTTGAGGAGCTGTTTGCGGGCCTTGGTCCAGACTCGGCGACATCGTTGAGCTGCTTGGAATGCAGAGGGAACCATGGCCGCCTGATCCTGGGTGGCAAACACTGGTGGCTGAAAACCATAGAGGACATAAAATGGAGACAGACCAGTGGCGCTTGAAGGAAGGGAGTTCATAGCATGCTCGACGATAGGAAGATGTTCTGCCCATTTGGTATCATCATCACCACAGAGAAGGCGTAGGCGGGTCTCCATCTCCTGATTTGCACGCTCGGATTGTCCATCAGTCTGGGAGTGATAACCTGAGGAGAGATTTAGTTCAATGCCAAGGGTCTTACAGAACTCACCCCAAAACTTTGAGATGAATTGGGGACCACGATCAGACACAAACACAGACTTATCAGATTTGATACCTGGATTATTGAGTATGAACTTTCTTGATCAGACACAATGTTCTTAGGTATCCCATGCAATCTGAACACTTCCTTTATCACGACATTGCTTAGTTCCTTGGCTGTGGGTAGCCCCTCCAATGCAATCAAATGAACCATCTTGGAAAACCTGTCAATGACAGTTAGAATGACCGTTTTACCCCCAGACTGTGGTAAGCCGGTGACAAAGTCCATAGCGAGATGCGACGATGGACGTGAAGGTATGGGGAGTGGCCTCAGGAGACACGCCGGTGGACGTCGAAAGGGTTTGGCCAGGGAGCATTGGGTGCAGGCCCCAACAAACTCTCTAACGTCCTTGGACAAGGAACCCCACCAAAACTGTGACTTTACTATAATTATTGTCCTTCCTATGCCTGGATGACAATAAATAGGTGAAGCATGGCAGAATGTGAGTACCTTGTCGATGAGATGGTCAGGTACATAAAGTCGGTCATTAGGGCATTCACTTGGTGGAGGATGGTTCTGGTGGGCCTCCCTGACCTCCCTCTCGACTTGAGTGATGGACAGACGTATCTCTTTGGGTAGTATGTACTCCTCTGGACCACTGGTCTGTTCCTTCTCAAATAGACGAGATAGAGCATCTGGTTTGACGTTCTTGGTCCAGGGTCTGTAGGAAAGGGAAAAATTGAAACGTCCAAAGAACAGAGCCCACCTTGCTTGACGTGGATTGAGTCTCTTGGCAGATCGTAGATACTCAAGGTTTTTGTGGTCGGTGAGAACTATGAAGGGATGATTAGCCCCCTCCAGCCAATGACGCCATTCTTCAAGAGCCAACTTAACGGCGAGTAATTCACAATCTCCTACATCATAGTTGCGCTCAGCTGGGGAGAGAGACTTGGAGATAAATGCACATGGGTGAATCTTTTCATCATCACTGCGTTGACTTAAAACGGCCCCAATGCCCGTATCAGAGGCATTGACTTCAACGATGAGTTTGTCCACATCGGGGAATCTAAGGATAGGAGCCATGGTAAACAAGGATTTTAATTTACTGAAGGCGTATTCAGCAGTTTGATTCCAAATGAAAGGGTTTTTGGTGGAGGTTAAGGCATGGAGAGAAGAAGCGACAGAACTGTATTTCACATTGAGTCAGAAATGGTCTGCACTGAGTTGAGTCACCAGAAAAAACCTCAGGAGAAGTCAGTTTAGGTTCTTTGGAAGCCATGACCTGTGATGACTGGGCCAGTCCGACAGATGGCGCCAGGTACTCAGTTCTAGAATTAGAATGAGGCGAGGGACGGGTTGTAAACTGTAAACTTGACTGATCAGATAGGTTACGTTCAAAATTGTTAACCAGTGTCGTAGTGAAACTCTGTTTGGCCAGATTTAATGTCAAGACTGTGTTTTTGAGTTCACTAATAAACCGAACACTGGAAAAATTTTAACAATTTTATTGAGAAACAGGAAGCTGGAATGAGTCTTGATCGTCACCGGTAACTTGAGTTCTGCACAAGAGATTATAATATTAGTGACAGGACTTGAACAGGTAGATGTTTTTATCTTAAATAAAAACACTAACCTTTTTAGGCTGTTTCTGATCGGAAGGGAATTCCTTGATGACGTGAGCCGGTGGTGACGTAGTCCAGTTTTACTTCCTTGTTTACGTTGGTGCTTTGTGCGGACTTTCACACGAAGGGGTTTTTCCTTGGTTCGAAGCAAGGTCATACACAGGTTGGCAGAGAGGCGACTAATGTTGGAAGAGGCAAGCTTATCTCATGGTCGTGAAAGGCAGTCTTGGGTTCGTTTCCGTGAGGCAGATGGCTGAACAGGTCCAACAAGGGGAGAGGCAGGAGTGCGAAGTCCAGTAGCGTGTGCAGGAGTCAAAACCAGGAAAGCAGAGTCCGAAACAGTACCAATGGGGCTGAGGCGAGAGACGTGAGACCAAAAAACCAAAACAGAGTCGTAGCAAGCAAGACAGGACAAGACATGGGTGCTGGATAACTACTAGGCAAAACCATTCATAAATCTGGAAAGGAATGACTGTGGACGTGGAGCTTAAATACAGGAAGAAACAGGTGAGTGCAATGATCGTTAATGAGGCATTGGGCATGAGGGCGGAGGGAACAATGATGTGATTGCTGTGAACATGACAACATGACATGATAGATTAAGAATATAACAATAACTTATGGCAGACAGAACGTGGATCATGACATATATATA
>JBBPBX010074277.1:1827-17615 GCA_038048925.1 Garcialebias charrua
TTTGTTTTATTGTTAATAAACCATCATTATTTTACTTCATGCTCCATGTGTCTGCCTGCACTTGGGTCTAACCTCAACTGGACCGTGATAGATTTCATGAAAAAATAAAAGTTATTGTTGCTGAAACAGAGTTTTCTGTTGATGCTGTTTAAGTTGGTTAATGTATGAGCTAAATGTGATGTGAAAGGAGAAAATAAACACCTCTTTCCACTGTTTTTCAGAGAGCCACTTCCAGCAGATAACCTGTAAATGTTTTTGCCCATTCACTGTAATTTACCTGACTTGACCTGCGTGTGTTCAGAGTGTGAGAAAAGAACTGAAGCCAAAATACATAGAATGTGCGAAATCCAACAAAAAGCCTCCCAACATCAGTTCCCTACAGAATTTTTTTAATTTCTTATCGACAAGGTAGGCTTGTACAGCTTCTTCTACCTCATGAGTGTCCAAAACGTTTAAGCCAGACTGACACATGTAAAAATGTCTAAGGCTGATTGTGCTTCTTTTACAGATGTTCCGATCAATCGCCCACCAATCATGATCAGCCAATTTCTGCAAAAAAGTATGTAATCGGCACTTACTGATCAATGCCTGCCTGGGCCCTTGATCAAGGCCCTAATTCTCACCATCTGTTCCCCTGGGTGCCCTAGATATCAGCTCTCTGCTCCACACAGAGGGCTGTGGTAACTCGGTGGTCTGTGGTTGTGTCATGAAGGGTATCCAATGTCAAAATAATCCCCAAGTCTTTGTGCAACTGGCCCAGTTTACACGGCGCGTATTTTGAGTGTAACCGCTACTTTCTCTTTGCGACTTTGCTTATCGCCTACACGACGCTGCTGGCCCCCCTCTTTGACTCCGATACTTTCCTGACCCTGCTCTCAAGGTGGAAGTTTTTCGCTGACCCCCCGCTGATAATGTAAACATCTCCCGTGGAGCTTTTGTGTCAACCACATGCGCGCAGCTCACACGCGCGGACAGTCTAGGGCAGGCGGACATTTCACGTGTCACGCTGCAAAATATAACAGTTTAACAATAATAAACAGTATTTATGTTGGCGTGGGAGATGTTTAAATTTATCTGAACTACAGTATCTATCTGGACTCGTTACATTTTTTAAACAGTGCGTAACGTGCTGTGAAAATGAAGACACCAGGTTTATTTTTTATTTATTTATTTATTCAGCACCACAAACTTTACGTAACACAAACACTGAGAATTAAACTGAACACTATTAAAACACGTGAACCGAACTGTAACTACGTTAATGAACTGGACTCTTGCTGTGTGTTCATCTGGACCCATCAGAACCGGTCTGCCTGTTTGTTGGAACGACAGCTTCTCCACCTGGCAGAAATAAATAAATAAATAAATAAAAACTCCGTTGTTGTGTGATCAAAGTAAACACAAGCAAACATTATATTAAGAACGTTGATTTACCTGCTGTAAGTCAGCTGTTTATCACGGAGTAAAGTCCGGTTCTGGTCCACAGTCCACTCAGCGTCTGGTGTGCAGCTTGTTAGATGAAGCAGTCCCGCTTGGTGTCAAATCTGTCGACTCTTATCCAAAATCCAGCTTTAACTTGTTGTTAACTTGTTGTTAGCTCAACTTTTAGCACAAAAGAAAGTAGCAGACTGCCAGCAGAGTGAGGCAGCACGCATGCGCAGTGGGTGAAAGGGGGGGTGCATGAGGGAGGGGGGAGATTCGAGCAGATCCGTGTCAACGCAAAACTTTTAATCTAATTAACATACCCAAAAGTTCCGTTTCCCCCCACAGTGTCCGTGTAAACAGGGCCTTAAAGGTTCAGTCTGCAGTTTCTGTAGAACATCAGCACTTAGAAAAAATTTCAACAAGCAAAGCATTCTGATCCCTCCCCCTCAGAGCCATATATGGCTCTGCCCCCTTGTGGTCTGTTGAAATTTGAATTCAAGCTCTGTTTTTATTGGCTGATTCAAATTCAAGCTCGGTTTTTATTGGCTGGTTACAAACTTTGTTTTTATTGGCTGGAAAATGGCGGGTCACTTTTTCTTTTTAGAAATGCTTATTTACCACCTGGAGAAGCAAGGGGACAATATTTTTTTTTAGTTTTTTCAGAGATTACCTCTCTAACATCAATCTAGTGACAGAGTGAAGAAATATGTTAAAATATATATTGTTTGAAAAGTTACAGACTACATTACAATCTTACATACCCCAGCTTTAACTCACTGTGGTGACCCCTGAAGAAGGGAACAGCTGAAAAAAAAAGAGAAGATTTACCGATCAATGCCTTTCCATGTCGATCACAAAAGCCGATCACCTTTGCAGCCTGCAGAGGTCTGGTGTGCCATGTAATGCCCCCCTTCTCCTTTCCTTCACCCTGCGCAGCAGAAAATCTTAAACAAACATGTCCGCCGTGTGGAACTTTTACACCGTCCCAGATAACAATGTAATGTTTGCATCCTGTAACACATGTAACAAAAAATATATATCTCTGGGGGAAGCACATTAAAATCCTTCAATACAACAAACTTAATATGACATTTAAAGAGCAAATACTTGGCCAATACTCAAACCAAGAACCTGAAGCTAACAACACAGAGGAGCCAGCAGAGAACGTGCCACGACCAGGATCCTTGTCTTCAATGTTTGGTGAGATCCTGGCAGAAGAAACCACGCTGCAGGCTCGTGCCGACAGTGCAACACCATCAGAAATTATTTACAGAGGTGGAGGCCTCCGGGTTCAACTGTCCCCCTCTTACAATGCTGTTATTGCTAGTATCACTCAGCCCTCTGTGAATAGCAAACAACCATCAGGGTGTTAACGATCCATCGTCAGGCTGATGGTCCTCCTTGATCATGTGAGCAGCTGGTTTCGGCTGTCATCAGCCAACTGGTTGATCCACTGTGGGAGGGTGCTATTTATAAGACTGAGCTGAACACAGCTTCTCAGACTGAGGAAGTCTTTCGGACGAAAGACGAAACGTTTCTACAGTTTTTTTTTTTTTTGCTTTGTTTTGTTTTGTTTTTTGAATGTCCAGAGGACCAGACTTAGCTTTTTTAGATATTTGTGTGTTGGTTTTTTTGTTTTGTTTTTGTTATTCAGGTATGTTATTAAGTGTGACATGTTCCTGCCTAATTAATTCATGTGCTCTTTCTGGACAGCTGATTGACTAGAAGGGGCTTAAATGGACGATGCGCCGCCTGCTGGAGGAGCGAGGGAGGCGACAGTTGCTGCCTTTTCTCTCCAGCCTCGCTCTTACTCTTTTGTAGATACCAGTGGTTGCACCTTTTCACTGATTTGTTGTGCTGAGTGTTTTTTGGACTAGGAGTTGTGGTTGTCGTGTTTTGGGAGTTACTGGCTGTCATTGTGTTTTGGGAGTTACTGGCTGTCATCGTGTTTGGGTTTTAGGGTTAGTTCTTGGACCATAGGGTGAGAGGAGTGCCCCGAATCCGATGGCCAACTGCTGGCATGGTTCTAACCTTGTCTCTCTCTTTTTGTTTGTTTTAGCCGAGGCTCCCAGTTTTCAGTTTTGTTCAGGTAACTGATGATAAAAATCTTATCTAAATGCACAATTGTCTGGGCTTTCATGTTGTGATTTATTCCTGGACATCAGGACCATAACATCCATCCAGGAATACTGCACCATAGTGCGTAGACTAAATGTTCAAAAACAATGAAGCACCTTGATTTTCTGCAGGCAACAGTCCGACTTGCTGCTTGTGTTGTGACCCACTTCTACTTCCAATTCCAAACAATTTACCAATGTAGGGCAGCACTTGCACAGCTCCAAACCACTCCGCAGACAAACAATGGCACGCAGTAACATTTCATGGTTAGCCAGTTGTTGTTGGTTTTTTTTTTTGTTTATTTTTCTAACCAAAGCCAAATTATTGTTCCAGCAGGTACTGATGCTGCAGGACTAAAACAGATGGAATCTAAAAAAGAAGCAGCTACACTGTAAAAAAAAAGCATTCACAGAGCATGGAGGTACAAAAACATACTACAAAACTAAACATTGTGATATCCTGATGCATGCTCAAAAATCCAGGTCGAAAAATCTAAAAAAGTAAAGTCTGGTCCTCTGGACATTCAAAAATCAAAACAAACAAAAAAAGTAGAAACGTTTCGNTGTTTGTGTTTTTGTTTTCTGTTTTTTTTTGTTTGTTCTTCTTTGTGTTTATTTGTTTGTTTTTTGTTTTTGTTTTCTGTTTTTTTCTTCTTTGTGTTTGTTTGTTTGTGTTTGTTTTCTGTTTTTTCTTCTTTGTGTTTATTTGTTTGTGTTTGTTTGTTTGTGTTTGTTTTCTGTTTTTTTCTTCTTTGTTTGTTTTTCTTTGTGTTAGTTTGTTTTCTGTTTGTTTTTCTTTGTGTTTATTTGTTTGTGTTTGTTTGTTTTCTGTTTTCTTCATTTGTTTTTGTTTGTTTGTTTTTCTTTGTGTTTATTTGTTTGTTTTTCTTTGTGTTTATTTCTTTGTGTTTGTGTTTTTGTTTTCTGTTTTTTTCTTCTTTGTGTTTTTTGTTTGTGTTTGTTTTCTGTTTTTTTTCTAACCAAAGCCAAATTATTGTTCCAGCAGGTACTGATGCTGCAGGACTAAAACAGATGGAATCTAAAAAAGAAGCAGCTACACTGTAAAAAAAAAGCATTCACAGAGCATGGAGGTACAAAAACATACTACAAAACTAAACATTGTGATATCCTGATGCATGCTCAATCATCCAGGTCGAAAAATCTAAAAAAGTTAAGGCTGGTCCTCTGGACATTCAAAAAACAAAACAAACAAAAAAAGTAGAAACGTTTCGTCTTTCATCCGAAAGACTTCTTCAGTCTGGTTGGTGTTCTGAGTGTTTTTCGGACTGGGAATTACTGGGAGTAGACTGAAGAAGTCTTTCGGATAAAAGACGAAACATTTCTACTTTTTTTGTTTTGTTTTGTTTTTTGAATGTCCAGAGGACCAGACTTTACTTTTTAAGATAAACATTGTGATATTAAGATGTTTTTATGTTAAGGGAAACAGAAAGCAAAAATTTAGTTTTCTGTTTTAATCAAATTTTAATTTACTGTGACTATATAAAAATTAAATAGAATAATCTTTTATTTGTCCTTCAGTAACAATATTGTTGTGCATTACCAGAAAAGTGATGGGTAAAAGCACACAACAAAAGGTTTCCCACTATGAAAACAACAGCATTAAGAACTAAAAACTATACACATGTGACAAAAATATTGAGTGAAAAACTATGTAGTGGTTGAACAGTAAATGTGCAATTTAAAAATATGACAATGTGTTCTGATAAAGTAGAAAAGTACACAAATACTGTATACTTAAATTTGTGCAAGAACAGGCTACAGTATTTACAAGAATAAACAAATCTGTGAAAATAAACACATGAATCCTATATCCTATGTGATATAATATAATATTATGTGAAAAAAAAATTGGTGTGTGGGGTGGGTGTAGAAAAGGGTGGCATGGTGTTTCAGTTAAGAGATGTTGCCTCTCAGCTAGAAGGTCGCTGGATACAATTCCAGCCCTTTCTGGGTGGAGTTTACATGTTATCTCTGTTCATATTCTCTATAACCAATTCTGCTCCTTTACTGTCAAATTATATTAAATGTTTCCACGATCTTTCCTCTATATTATAATCATTCTTGATATGACTATTGGTAAGAAGATAGTGGAGAGCAGTGGCGGCTGGTCATTTTTTTTCCATGGGGCGTGCCATCTAGTGGTCATAAAAAGGCACTATCAAAGAAGGAAAAACCCCACATTTCTTTTTAAATTTGATATTTGTCCATGAATTAATCAAATCAGCTACTTAGACTACAAGCATGTTTTAAAGACATAAAAATCTGGATTACCCTACATTTTCTGATTTTGAACACAGACAAGACTGAGGTTTTGGTTTTTGGACCTGAGCACCTTAGGAATTACTTTTTCAGTCTTTCACCCTCCTAAAATGGCATTAATCTGGCCTCCAGTTCTAATGTTAACAATCTTGGTGTTATTTTTGATCAGGACATGTCTTTTAACCCCCATATTAAAAACGTTACTAAAACAGCCTTTCTTCACCTGGTAAATCACTCAAATTAGAAACATCTTATCTAAAAATTATGCGGAAAAACTGGTCCATGCATTTGTCACATCCTCCCACGGGACATCATCCAGGCAATGCTAGAGTTATTCAGTATTTGGAGAGTCAGCTTAAATCAGTCAGCTGAGTTGTAACTTATAAAGAATGTTTCACGGTGTAGTATGTATGGACTATCTCTGCAGTTTCTGTAATCATAAACATAAGAAATACTATATAAATTAATTTGTACATTTTTTATTTATCTATTTTATGTATTCAATTTTTTATTCTACTTGTTTATCACAATAAAAAAACATACATATTTGGCCTTTAATGCTGACATTCTGTTGTCATTATTATAGTAATACAAGTTCATAATATAAATAGAATCAAGCTCATTTTTTTGAATACTGGTTCTCTTAAATATTCCGAATTTTAAAGGTCCTAATGCACCTTAGCACATATAGCATTTCACAATCTCAATGTACCTTAAATGTTTCAATGTTAATAGGAGCCAATTACTTGCAAGAGGCTTTGCTTTCATTCTCGAGATCAATACAGTGTTAAGAAATAATATAAAACCATTAATGACATTTAGTATATAAAATTATTAATGTTTGATAATTATTTTTATAAGCAAATTCAAATAAATGTAGTCATCACAGAGTCCAATATAATAACCTGGAGGCTAGCGCTAGCATGCTAACTCCACGAACAAACAAAGAAAAAACAAACTCACCAGTTCAAACTTTTAGAGTAGACAGTCAGCTGAAGTTTTTTTTTTTTTCACAAGCAGAGACATCTAAAAGTTGACAGGCATATCAGTCAGAAATGGTAAATAGGCACTAGATAAAGGGCTTTCAATGGCTTAAAGCTTACCTGCAGCCAGCCTGGTTGAGTCACTGCACGGTGCATGGGTCTGTTCCCGGACAACAACAAAAAGACAGGTAAGTACATGATCGGTACTGAAAGGTTCAGCTCCCGATGAACAGCAGCGATAACTGTGCCTAGCATCTTCCTATTTTCTTGTAACGTTGCGGAATAACTGCAAATTCACAATTTTTTAACAAGTCTGTGGATTAGATTCATACGCACCCAGGACCGGAAATACGTCGCCAATCAGACAACGTATTTTTGAAACAAACAACATAACTCATCATTACCTATAAAATATTTATCCTACACAACTAAAAATAAATATACATATATTTCAAAATATTTTTATTTTATTATTTCATTTAAAAAAAATTAAGTCTTCAATGTAAAATGGTGAATAGTTCCAGAAGTTCCAGAAGGGCAGCACCCTAGCGCCCCCTACTGGCTGCCCATGGTGAAGAGCCATCTTTGATCATGTTGGAAACTTTTGAATTTTACGATGGACACAGTGATTACAGAAGACCCTCGTTACATTGCGGTTCATTTATCGCGGACTCGCTCTATTGCTGTTTTTCAAAATAACATTGGACATGACACACAATTGGCTGATTGATGGATGAACCACACGATCAGCATGGAATTTTTATTTTAAATTATTTAGCACCTGCTGCACTTTTGTGCTGCCCAGAGCTGCACAAAAAGCTTTGTCCTGCACTTCTGTGCAGCCCATATACTGCAGGATAAACTTCCTGCTGCAGCTGATCAGCTGTTCACCGTGCAGTGTGGAGAAGTGGGCGTGGCCAAGAGCAGGGAGCTGAGATCATGACATTCTGTGCTCTTTTAGAGCGTTAAGAGTTTAGAAACATTGTTTAGAATTAGGGTTGGGCATCGTTTGAATTTGAGCGATTCCGGTTCCGATTCCAATTCTTCGTTTTGATTCCGATTCTTTTCGATTCTTTTCGATTCTCGATTCCGATTCTTTTTGTAGGCGGGGTTAAAAAAGACATGGCAATTCAATTCAGTTCAGTTTATTTATACTGTGTAGCGCCAAGTCACAACAGAAGTTGTCTCAGGGCACTGAACAGAAACAATCAAATGTAAAAATAATAAGTTAACAGAAACTTTAATATAAAAATAATGTTAACACTTTTTATCTGAGGAGACTGCTTTGAGTTTAACTCCATCATGTTATAAAAGAGCTACAGTAGTTAGCCAGAGTTCTTTCAGGATGAAATAATTTGAACTTCTGATTGAATTTAGTGCTATGAACTTTTTCCTTTTTGTTAAATTTACTATGAATTTCTCGCAGGGCTATTTTCAACCAGTATATAAATATCAAACTTATGAACTTCAATATGTTATGAATTTTCTTTTTGCAGGGGTACACTTTTACAAGAGAGCTTTATGTTTGAAAACCTCATGGAAACACTTTTCTACATGTCCAGTGTCTGATGCTGCAGCCATGTTACTGAGCTCCCACTGCTGGGCTAACCTGGTTCCACCACCAGCAGCAGGGTCCTCAGACAGAATGGCTGGTGGGATGTCCTGGTCCATCTGCAGCCCTCTCTCCATTTGTTTCTTCATGGACATGGAGCTGTGACATTATGTTCTGGGCCTCTTCCTCAGCAAAAAGCTCCTCCAGTACAGACTTTCTGGACAGACTGCAGGGAGGTTCCTAAACAAACAACAGGTTTATCAGTATTATCAGTAAAAAGTGATTATTAAATCAGTTTTAAGGTTGAGAATGTATACGATTATTAGCTCTTTTGTTATTGCCTAACTAACCTAAATGTTGGTGAATTCACATCTGAAAAGGGATCCACATCTGAAAAGGAAAACGCAAGTATAGCCGTGAGATCCTGCTTGATGTCGGAAAAACCGCTCATTTGGGAATAAACAGTGAACTCCAGGAGAAGCTACATGAGCTCGAACAGAAGCTGCATGAGCTTCGTGACTGCGGCCTGCTGTGGAAGCCAGCCCCGAGCCTCCTTTCATTGCGCCCGCCGTGGAAGCGCCACAAGCGGCTGGACAGAAAGCGGAAGCCAGCCCTGAGCCTCCCTTCATCGCGCCCGCCGTGGAAACGCCACAAGCGGCGTGACAGAAAACAGAAGCGGGGTAAACGCGGAGGTGTCAGAGCTAGGCTAGCAGCTAGCCCACACAAACCGGCGATCCCATCCATGGTTTTGGCTAACGTGCGCTCCTTGGACAATAAACTGGATTATATACGCCTGCTACGAACGACACAAAAGACTGTGAGAGACTGCTGTGTGTTTGTATTCACGGAAACGTGGCTCAACAACAACGTTCCGGACCATGCTGTTCAGCTAGGGGAGCTAACATGCTACAGAGCGGACCGAACCCTCGAGGGAGGTAAGAGATGGGGAGGGGGGCTCTGTGTTTACATCAACAAAGCATGGTGCCTGGATGCTGCTGTGGTCTACAAACACTGCTCACCTTTAGTGGAGTTCATGACTATTAAATGCAGACCGTTCTATTTACCGAGGGAGTTTACAGCTGTTTTGATTGTTGCTGTATATATTCCTCCAAGCTCCAACAGCAAAGTTAGAAGTGAGGCTTTGAATGAACTATATCTGCACATCAGTGAGCAACAAACAGCCCATCCTGATGCTTTTCTCATCACGGCTGGTGATTTCAACCATGCAGATTTAAAGAGTGTATTTCCAAAAACATACAGAAACATAAACTTTGCAACAAGAGGAAACAACACACTGGACCAAGTTTACACCACCATGAAAAATGCCTACAGAGCCCTCCCCCTCCCCCACATTGGTGCTTCTGACCATATCTGTGTTATGCTAAAGCCAGCATACAGGCCGCTGGTGAAAGTCACAAAACCAGTCCGCAAGCAGATACGAGTGTGGCCAGAGGGGTCTTCAGAGGCACTCCAGGACTGTTTTGACACTACAGATTGGGGTATTGTCAGGTTTAAACCCCAAACATTATTAAAACACCACACTGTAAAACAGAGACGAACACAAGTGGTTAGGTTCTTACTTGCAAGGAGAGCGAACTTGCTCTCCCGCAGACTTGCTTTTTCCTTGCATTTATTGAGTTTAGGAGTGTCCCTTACACAATTGTCTTCAACCGCTAAGGGAGGGGGGAAAAACCGGTTGAGACTGATTCACACAGTTACACGTCAACATGTTGGACAACATTCTTTCCAAGATGGAGTGGAAAACAACTGCACTGTTCCAACAGACAGCTTTGCCCAGGGTGTGTTACTGGTCACAACATTCTTTCAAAGATGGAGTGGAAAACAACTGCACTGTTCCAACAGCCAGCTTTGCCCAGGGCGCTTGCCGGTCGAACAGGTTTCCTGCACACAACTCATCACAAAGCATTAGTGAAGAGAATACATACTTTTGTTTACTTTAAGATAATAGGAATAAGTTTAAACACAAAGAATATTAAAGAACATAAATGTGATAATATGTATTTACAATTATTCCAACATTTCCCTCCTGATTATCACATTTACAGGTTCTCCAGTCGCTCAATAGCATCTTCAATAGATTTTCTGCTATGAGGTCATTTACAAGAAATGCTTACACTCAGAGGTTAGCCCTTAGTTGCCTGGACACTATCATCATCTGAGTCCAGGGCAGAATTAGGTTCAGGAAAGTGGATCTCATAATCAGTTAAATCATCAGTATTTTCATTAACAGGAAGCAGCGTGTACAGCTGCTTTTCCAGGGGAGCAATAGCTGTGTTAATAAGGCGATTAAACATCGTTTTAAAAATGGAATTCAACAACATCCACACAAAATCAGGATTGCTGCAAGCACTGCTATGGAGACAAAGATGGAGGATATGATATGAGGCCACTCCATCTGCCAAAATACTCCCCAAAGGGATCCCACATGGAGGTGTCAACCCCAGAATGGTCTTTCATTTTGACACTAAGTGCACGCAGTCCATTCAAAACTTTGGTCAGGTTGCCATCTGTTGCCGTGTTGTTGGGCACAAGAGTGCAACCTTGTTGACCAAAGATGGCACAAACTCCGCCTTTTCTCTGCCAACACCATGTCCACCGCAATGCGGTTCTGGAAAGCCATTTAAAGAGGTAGCTGACAACTGCTCATGTACCGCCTCAAATCCAGCCACAGTGTAGTTGCTCAATCTCTGAATGTTGTAGTGGATGCAATTGATTGACCAGTAGTGTTCTGAGGCAGTCTGTCAAAAAGTCTCTCATCCCCACACCACCACCAGATGTCACTGCGAGACTGTGGTTTAAATTTACTTTTAACTGTGATAACTGTTTCACAAACATTTCTGACCCTTAAAAAATATAAGTGCTCTCCCTTTTAACAAAATTTATTTGTATATTTACAGGCAATGTATTTTTATTAGCCCTATACATAAAAAGCAAAAATGCTATAATCAACCAAGTCATAGAACTTCAATATCTTTAGTTTCTGAAACAACATGTTTGATGGATATCTATAATTTTATTTTATTTTTATTTTTATTTTCTATCAATGATGACACCCAGGAACTTTACCTCACTAACTCTATGAATCTCAATTCCATCTACTGTAAATGGTGCATCAACATTCCTTTTACTATTACTGAATATCATGTAAAATGTTTTTTCCAAATTTAACGATAATTTATTTAGGTGAAACCAATTTTGTATTTTACAAATTCTGTCTGTATCTTTTCCAACAATCGTTCAATGTCATTACCCAAACAAAAATGTTGTGTCATCGACAAATAAAACACATTTAAGGAGTTCTGACACATCTACCAAGTCATTCACATATAGATTAAATAACTTGGGTCCAAGTACAGAACCCTGCGGCACTCCACATGTAATGTTACAAAGTTCAGATCTGACATCATTTATTTGAACAAATTGTTTTCTTTCTTTCAAGTAACTATTAACCCATTGTAATGCTGGCCCTCTAATACCATACCTATACAGCTTTTCAGGAAGAATTTTGTGGTCAATAGTATCAAATGCCTTCTTTAGATCAACATAAATACTAACGCAACTCTTTTTCTGGTCAACAGCAGTTGTTATTTGTTCCATTAATTCAATAAGAGCCATTGATGTTGAAGTATTAGATCTAAATCCATATTGACTGTTACTTAATACATTCTGTTTAATGATAAATCCGTCCAATCTAGTTGCAAATAACTTCTCCAAATTTTGGAAAACTGTGGTAACAACGATATTGGTCTATTAACACGCATTTTTACCAATAAGATTAGAAATGCTACGGCTGTTAAACCTTTATTTTGGTCTGTGGTCCTCATAATGCTGAAACTAGGTTTTCTTCCTAGTAGCTCACAGAGTTGTGGACAATCTTCACCGATTTGAGATGACTGTATACTATAAATACAGCCCCCTTTGTACAACGGGCTCCCTCTGTGAGCTGAATGAAGAATTCCTAATTTCAGTTCTAATTTCCTATTTTATTTAAACTGTATACCAAATTATGAGGATCACAAAACACAAAAGTACAGTTTAGGCGAAGTTTAGGCAAAAGTAGCTAATAAAAAGTCTATTTTAGTCATTTTTGCTCTCAGCAATCAGTTTATTCATCCTTGTTTTGAATCATAAGTTTGCAATGGCTTAAGTGGACCCACACAAAAAATTTTTGAATAAGAGTTGAATCCATAAGTTGTGTATAGTTTTTCCACTAATCCTATACCATCCCTCCTGTTGAGACATGAGTCTTCCATGGCTCAATATTGCTGCGCATTTATAGAGATTTTTTTGGTAGGATTGGTTTGTTTTCAGGACAAGTGAAAAGACCATCTGTTTGTTTGGCTCCTTTTGAGAGCCACATTTTTTGTTCATTTAGAGGTACTTGTTGCTGCATTTCTTCCTGTTTACTGCTTGCAAATCTTGCACCACCCTCCAGCCGGAAGAGGGTGGGGCCTTTTTTACTGGAAAAATAGGCGTGTTACAAGGTGAGTCATAGCATTCCACAAGCACTCCTGCTTTTAGTAAATCTTTTATCACTGGACTCTGTGTCATCAAACGGGTTTATTCACTAAACTCTCGGTCATGTGTTCATTCAGTTTGCACTACTTCTCATATTTGCACTAATGTTTGTATTACATTACTGCCTATAGTCATACTACGGTTTACATTCACTGTTTACATTTATTAATACTGTTTACATTTATTACTACTGCTTTACATTTACACTACTTTTATCTATACTACTGCAGATACATATACAGCATTCTCTGACTACCCTTATCTAAGGATGCCAAATGTGCCTTATGTGCCTCACTGCATATGTCACTTTGCCTCTATACCAACATCAACTACCTCATACATATACTGTGTACATTAACTTATATGCTGCTGTGCCACTCTTTGCAAATGTCAATGCTAGAAACTTCAGTTTATTTTATAGATTTACGTTTTTATACTTTTCATACTACTATGCAAAAACTCAGGACAGTATTACACTTTTATTATTTCATTTTATGCTTATGTGTTCCATAAATTCCATGATAGCCATTGACATAGTTTTGTTTTCTAAATCCATATTGACTCTCACTCAAGATATTTTGTTTTTCAATGAATTCATCTAATCTTAGCACAAATAATTTTTCTAAAATCTTCGAAAACTGTGGCAATAGGGATATTGTTCTATAGTTGTTGAATATACCTTTATCACCATCTTTAAAGAGAGATACTATTTTAGCAGTTTTCATATTTTCTGGAAATGTTCCTGTCGAAAATGATAAGTTACATATATATGTAAATGGCTTAACGATATGACTCATGATATTCTTCACAAGCTTCATGTCCATATCAACCCAGCCTTTGGATCTCTTGTCTGAAAAAGTTTTAACCACATTCATTAATTCTTCTTTGTCGATTTTCTTAAGAAAAATACTATTTATACAGTTAATAATTGAGTGGTTCACTGTATCATTTACCTTAGGTATTGTATCTGCAAGGACTGATCCAACATTCACAAAGTATTGATTACATCCGTTTGCAATTTCAATGTCGTCATGAATTTCATCATTATCCTTTACAAAATGTTTTGAAATACCCATCTTTGACCTATGGTTCTTCAAAACATCATTCATCACTCGCCATGTAGCTTTCATATTTTCGATATTTCGATAGGATTTTACAACTTTTCACTGACGTTTTTCTCTTTCTGTTCGGGTTGAAGCGGCTGCTTCAACAACGCGCCCGGACAGAAAAGGCTGTGACACAAAACGTGCGTGGTGACGTCGTTGTTACGCAGCGCTCACTCCAGCAGCGGACGTTAGCGGTTGCAGGCTAAAAGTTAAGCTAGTCTCCAAAGTGCGTTAAGTTTTCGCTTCAAAACGGGTCAAATGAGTGCTCATGACCGTCAGAATGTGACTGAACAAAGTTTCACAAGCGAAGAGAAAGCAGACGACATCACTGATGAGAGGAAAGACTAACGTAGTTCGGTTTTGTTAAACTGCAGGCTTCTTCTGCAGCGAGTCCCACTCGGTTTCTTTATTTTTCAAAACGTGACGGACAGTCGTTCTAACTAGCTGTGGAAACATCTAACTTGTTTAATCTGAAGAGTTTCCACTCGATAGAATATGATGAGAGTCAGAAGATGAAGAATAAAGTTTGAGCCAACGTTTCCCTGAAACTACGACGTAAACAAACAGCCCCAGCGCTGCATGTTTTTTATTTATTTATTGAAAACAAAACGGATTCATCAGAATAAAAAGAAAGAAAAACACTGAATGAAAGGGAACAAAATGTAATTGAATATTTGGGGGTAATATTCTCTTTCTTGTCCTATACATGACCTGTAAAATACTACGCTCAACCAAATCATAACATTTTAATAATTTCAATTGATGAAATAATATTTTTGTTGGGTGACCATAGCACTTCCTAATAATAATTCTTACAGCTTTTTTTTTTTGCAAAACAAAAATAGGATTTGTAAAAGCTTCGCACGCCTTTCCCTAAACCCCAACACAACAGACCTCAACAACCTTTCACTTCAATTGATGAAACAATATACCTGTTGGGTGACCACAGCACTTCCCAATAACAACTCCTACAGCTCCTTTTAGCAAAATAAAAATAGGATTTGTAAAAGCTTCGCACGCCTTTCCCTAAACCCCAACACAACAGACCAAATACGGAACAACCATTACATCACACAACATATTCAAAAATCTGTCACTCAAAAACTATTCCACTTTATACAATAATATAATCGATTTCGCCATTTTTCTCCCATCTGTGGTTGTGGTCGGATCCAGTCTTGAAGAGCACGCTCACCATTCCACACAACTAAATTCCAAAATTCTTTTCAGTCAACACACTCCTCAGCCAAGCCCCTCTGAAATATCAATCTCATGTCACCTCTACAAATCAATCCTGCCTAGAGACATAAAACCAGTTTGTGATTTGTTTCTCAACTGAGAACTGAAAAACTCAAAATACCAGTTTTTTAACTCGAGACAGTGGCAACAAGCATTTAGTTAAAATCTATTCTTCCAAGCTGAAGTTGTACAAAGAGCTATCTGGATACCATTTGTTGGCTAGCTGGGTGTGTCTGTAGAGTTTGTCTGGTCAGTTAATTGTTTAACAAGATAGATTTTCAGGTGCGGTTGTGGCTGCATGTGACTGACCGGTCTGTTGTTTTATTTTACAAAAGGCCTCCTCAGAAACTTGTTTCCAAGCGGTTAGCTAACACACTTTCATCTAAAAACACATAAGTGCAGTATTGTATTGTATGTTTACAAATTTACTGCTCGTTCGCCAGCTCATAAGTAAGAGCGCTCGTAAGTCGGGGACTACCTGTACGAATCTCCAAGATTAGTAACAAACTTGAGTACAACAAATATGCTTTGCTCTTTAAAAATGTTT
>JBBPBX010074278.1:0-17615 GCA_038048925.1 Garcialebias charrua
ATAAATAAAACGACCAAACACAGATCAGCTGGTGTTGAAAGCAACAGAATAGTAATGGGTCTTTAAACGGGATTTGAAAACTGAGAGGGAGGGGGCCTGTCTGATGAGCAGAGGTAAATCGTTCCAGAGTCTTGGGCCTGCTACAGAGAACGCCCTGTCACCTCTGCGTTTAAGACGAGTCCCTGGAACTGTTAAAAGTACCCGGTCCTCTGACCTCAAAGCACGTGGTGGGACATATGGGTGTATCAAATCCGAGAGATAGGCGGGGGCGAGACTGTTCAGCGATTTGTAGACATACATGATAATTTTGTACTGGATTCAAAGATGAACCAGTAGCCAGTGCAGGGAGGCCAAGACTGGTGTAATGTGCTCTCTTTTGTGTGTACTGGTTAAAAATCGGGCTGCTGCGTTCTGGACCAGTTGTAGTCGTGCAATGGTGGCTTGACTGACGCCAAACAGAAGTGAATTGCAGTAATCAAGCCTAGATGTAATAAATGCATGAATGACTGTCTCCAGGTTATTTTTTGATAATATGGGCTTCAGCTTAGACAGTTGCCTCAGCTGGAAAAAACAGGATTTAACGATCATATTTACATGGCTGTTGAGTTTCATGGAAGGATCCATTATCACTCCCATATTTGTGACTTTTTGTTTTTCAGACAGGGCTAGAGCAGAAAGGTCGATGCAGTGGTTCGAGATTGTGTCATTGGGAAGGAACAGTATGGTTTTGTCTTCTTTGCTCTTACGTGTCGTCAGTTACAAGAACTCACATTTTTCTTTAAAGACTAAAAAAGTTTGAAGTTAAAATGGATGGATAATATTGAATCTGATAAAAATAAAAATAAACTTTATACTCTCTCACCATTAATTTAATGTATTTGATTCTGTGATGGTAAAAAAAAAATTCTCACTGGAATGATTCAGATGAAATGGTCTGTGACTTCCTGATACTTCCTGATGCGTTCTTGTTTGAGAACATCACGTTCTCTTATGGTAAGTTCTACATTCTGACCCACGAAACAAAACAAAACATGGAAAGAAAATGCATACCATTTGAGAAACAACTTGCTTAATTGCATATTTAGTAAGATACTAAACATACTGTATTTTAAACAAAATTTTGTAGTATAAACTAATACTGTATGGGTGCATGCTTGGCCCTGGCGTCTCTCGGTAGCTGTATTCTGGTTCTTCAAGTTTCTGGTTCTGGTTAGTATAACTGTGGGAGCTTTCTTCATTCCAGATGGCATCTTTAACACAGTGTGGTATTACTTTGGTGTGGTGGGATCCTTCATCTTCATCATCATCCAACTCATCCTACTTGTGGACTTAGCTCATTCCTGGAACCAGTCCTGGCTGGAGAGAGCAGAGAACGGAAACACCAAGTCCTGGTTCGCAGTCTTGTTCCTCATAGTGTTTGCCAGAGCGTCCCGGTCCTCCTCAGTCTGCTCGCCCCATGCCCGTCAGCTGCAGACCGTCTGTCGGATGATGAGGACATTTACCGTCAGGTTCGTTCCAACTCCTGAGCTGCTGCTACAACTCCTGAGCTGCTGCTACAACTCCTGAGCTGCTGCTACAACTCCTGAGCTGCTGCTACAACTCCTGAGCTGCTGCTACAACTCCTGAGCTGCTGCTACAACTTCTGAGCTGCTGCTACAACTTCTGATCTGCTGCTACAACTCCTGAGCTGCTGCTACAACACGGAAATGGGGCTCCAATTCATGAGATGCTCATACAACATCTGAGCAGGACCTGCAACGCCTGACCATCAGCTTGTTCAAATTAAACGGAAATTTCAAAAAGAAATATGAAGCAAACCCGATCTACGACAGATTAAGAGTTTGAGGAGATAAAGAAATCCTTGGATTTTATGTCTGATGAGATAGCAAAAATCTCACAGCAACAAAAACGTATAATTGTAAGGACAATAATGAACTTAATGGGGGAGGTTAAAGAATTGAAGAGACAGAATGTTGAGAAAAACAGCTTCTTGGAACATCGTGTGGCTGACTTAGAAAAATCTAGTCGAATGAATTATGTTGTAATTAGTGGGTTGGAAATAAAGCCACGATCATATGCCCGGGCTGTGACAGAGGCAAACACTTCTGAAGAAAGGGATGAAGATCAAGGATCTCTTGAAAAACAGGTAATAACATTCTTCAGTAATAAGGGCATCATCATTGATAATAACGCTATTGAAGCTTGTCATCCTCTTTCACGAAAAGACAAAGGAGTTCAACCGGCCATTCTAATGAGGTTTACAAACAGGAAACATAAAAATGCTCTCCTAAAACAAAGGAGGAAATTAAAAGGATCAAATGTTTATGTAAATGAACATCTTACAAAAATGAACGTGGATATAGCAAGACGAGCACGTTTTCTCAGAAAACAAAATAAAATACAGTCAACATGGACCTCAAACTGTAAGGTTTCTATCAAATTGGTTCACCGGAGGAAGCCAAGGTACTGAGCATCAGACAAATGGAAGAGCTGGAAAAATATCAGTGAAACAAGACAACCAGGCAACTTCTGCTCAACTTTCTGAAATCCAGTAATAACTTGAAAATATACATATGAATATAGACACAGATATTGATCCAGACAACAATTTCCTTGATTATTTGAATGACAACTGCCATTACTACACTGATGATAATTATAGCCAAAGCTTTAATTCAGACCA
Organism: Garcialebias charrua; assembly: GCA_038048925.1. Taxonomy (NCBI): domain Eukaryota; kingdom Metazoa; phylum Chordata; class Actinopteri; order Cyprinodontiformes; family Rivulidae; genus Garcialebias; species Garcialebias charrua. Next base: position 2,684 of record JBBPBX010074278.1, read on the forward strand.
AGAAATGTCAATTATTCACTTCAACAGCCGAAGCCTTTATGCTAACTATAAAAACATCAAAGAGTATTTACATCAACTAAAAAGTCCTTCAGTGTCATAGCAATATCTGAAACCTGGCTCACCTCTGAGAAGGGAGCAGATTTCCCACTGAGGGGGTATGAGTTTAACTATATAAACAGAAAGATTAAAAACGGGGGAGGTGTAGCTTTGTACATAAATAATGAACTAAAATACAAGGTGGTAGAAAATATGTCATTGTCAGTTGATTATATAATGGTCTCATACCATGTCTATGCAGACGATATTCAAATCTACTGTTCATTTCGATTGTCTGAATTTTACAAATTGACTGAACTCAGTAACTGCCTATCTGACATTAAAATTTGGCTTAATGACAACCACTTGCAGTTAAATGCTGCTAAGACTGAAACACTTATCGTTGCTCCAGATGATAAAATCATGGAAATAAGGAAGCATCTTGGGTTCTTAAATCCTTCGAACAAAAACAACCTTAGATATCTGGGTGTTCTCTTTGACAGCTCTCTGTCAATGGACAGTCATTGTAAACTGTTAGTTCGCAACTGTTTTTATCATTTAAGGAACATTTCAAAGTTGCGAGCTATTTTATCTAAGACAGAATTAGAAATGGTTGTCCATGCTTTTATTTCTTCTCGGTTGGATTATTGTAACGGCCTTTTAGTAGGGATAAGTAAATCCACCATGGCTTCTCTTCAGTCTGTTCAGAACGCTGCAGCCAGACTTTTGACTGGAACCCGCAGAACGGATCATATTACTCCTGTTCTGTACTCTCTCCACTGGCTTCCGATTTATTTTAGGGTTCATTTTAAAATTTTGGTTTTAACTTTTAAAGCACTCCATGGTGAGACTCCCAAATATGTTTTCAACCTTTTGAAGCCACTCTGTCAGTCTAGAACTCTGAGGTCTTCTAATCAGCTACTGCTGTCGGTCCCTAGAACCCATTTTAAAACCCGTGGTGATAGAGCATTTCAGGTGGTGGCACCGAGGCTCTGGAACGCTCTCCCTCTAACAATGCGCGGCTCCGAGTCGACTGATGCATTTAAAAGAAGTCTTAAGACTTATCTTTTCAAACAGGCTTATGGATAATTGTACTTATCGATTTTAGAGTTTATCACGTGTAACCTTTTTGTATAACATGTTTTAAGAGTGTATAATTTTAGTATGATTTTATTATGTGTATTTCTTTTGTAAAGCATTTTGTGATTTTATATCTGTGAAAGGTGCTATATAAATAAAGTTTACTTACTTACTTACTTACTTACTAATGGAATGCATTACTGTTGAAATCCAATTTGAGAAGCAGAAAAATATCATGGTCAGCTGTGTGTACAGAGCACCAGCATCTGACACTGAAGTATTTACAAATTACATGGAAACACTGTTTGCTAAGATTTATCAAAAGTTTTTTTTTCATCTGTGGAGACTTTAATATAGACATATTGAATCCAAACAAGGGTAAAAGTGCAGATAACTTTATTGACACTATGCACAGTTTAGGTTTATATCCACTAATTACTAAACCAAGTAGAATAACAACACACAGTTCAACCCTGATTGACAATATATTTACTAATTACATGGAAAGTAAATTGAGGAGTGGACTTCTTATAAATGATATAAGTGACCATCTGCCAGTGTTTGTTATCCTAGAAGAGGTATGCAGAAAAGTAAATGAGGTCACCAATATCACATACAAAAGAATAATGTCAGAAGACTCAATACTGTAAGTGCATTAATAAATGATTTACAATTACAGAACTGGAAAGTGTTGTATGAAGAAAAAATACTGATAAAGCCTTTGAGATATTTATCAAAATAATTAACATATTTTATGACAAAAAGTGTCCAATTGTACCTTTTAAATACAGGCAAAAAAACAAAGACAAGCCATGGATTACTAGAGGATTACAAAATGCATGTAAGAAAAAGAATAATCTATATAAACAATTTATAAAATATAAAACGCTTGAAGCAGAGCAAAAATATAAAACTTGTAAAAATAAATTAACTATTATTATGAAAAAGTGTAAAAAATAATATTATTCAAAAATATTAGAAAATAATAAACAAAACACTAAAGGAATTTGGAAAACTGAAAGTTATGCACCATAACTCATGTTCCCTGAAGGAAGGGAACGAGGTGCAACATATAACTAAGGGAATTGCGCCCCCCGCACGATTACCTGAAGGAATACACTCACGCCTTTACTGCCGGGGCGTCAGCATCACACCAGAGTCCCCGCCCTCTGGGTATTTAAGATGCGGACGCCCATCCTACTTTCTCCAAAATGCACTTCACCGAGCTTTCAGCATTGAAAAGGGCCAACTATGTTGCACCTCGTTCCCTTCCTTCAGGGAACATGAGTTATGGTGCATAACTTTCAGTTCCCTTATCAGTCAGTCACTCGGTGCAACATATTGCTATGGGAACGTAATTCATTCACGCCCTTGAAATGCTCAGTAAAATGCATGTTAGTGTGAACGTCTGCCTTTATTCAATAGGCATCTCACAGCTGCTTTCTACTGTGTGTTAGAAAGGACAGCCTGAGTGACATCACACGCAGTAACGTCCAAACTGTAATGTTTTGCAAACGTATTTGTTGAGCTCCAGTTCGCAGCAGCACAGATGTCTGCAACTGGTACGCCCTTGAACAATGACCACAAGGTGGCCAAGCCCAGAGTAGAGTGAGCATGTACTCCAGAGGGCACTTGTTGACCTTTGCTACTGTACGCCCTTTTAATGGCCTCAGTCACCCAGTGTGAGAGGCGCTGCTTTGATAGGGCCCTACCAGTAGCTAGGGCCGCAAAACATATGTAAAGGAATCTATAGGCCGTTTGTGTAATTAAACACAAACGAGGTCAGTTTACTGACTTACCTATAGATTAGATGATAGATTTGAGCAGGTTTTAGACTGTCTCAAACCTACCATCAGTTAAACGGGGTCTCAACTTTTTCAGATTAAATCAACAAATCTAACGATGTGATTAGCCAGAAATGTAATTTCACAAGAGGCTCAACTTATGTTGGTCTACCAGAAAATAGACCTTTTATTGAAACTATCACAAGAATTACATTAAACATTTGTATCGATATTAGCTCTGATTTACTAAGTTGACAAGAATTCAAATTAAAACAAACAGACAATTAGGAACTTTCTGTTGGCACATTACTTGACAGATTAAATGCTTATGAAAAATAAGAAATAGGAGGAAGGAGTACTGGAAGCTAAGTTAAGCTAAAGTTGGTTACTTTGAACCAGACTGGGTGACACCTTTTTCCCACACGAGCAGACTGCTGGGCTCCCGTACGCTCAAACACACCACGACTCGTTACCTGTTGACGGTTCGTCTCTTGGAGACCAGAGTGGAGAAGTTTGTGGACACACACGTGGATGGGTTTGTCCAGTGGCCGTCCAGTTGGGACTTCAGCGTGTGTGTGCTGATTCACGATACGAGGAAGCTCGCCTCCCTCGGCAGGAAACAACGGTCAAGCGCACAGACTGATTTTCAAAATAAAACTTTAGAAAACAAATTCTTCCAGAAATGAGTGAAAGGATCACAGTAAGGCTTTACTATGATTCCAGCTGAGACGTGGGTCGTTGACACATGACCGGGCCGTCTCCAGCTTTCCAGAGGGAAACAAGTTGTCAGTTCGTTCTCCTCCAAACACTAACCCAAAATGCAGGAAGTGCCCTTTAAGAAGGGGGTGTGACTTAGTCACATACTTCCTGCTGATTGGTTGTCGCACCCCTAGAGAGGGTGTGGCTTTGCAAGTGAGTGAGTTTGAGTGACAGATGATAGGGTAGACAATACACAGAACACAACGTCAGAGTATGCAGGTGCATGTGAACAAGTCAGTACTTTGTTTTGAGAACAGATTCATTGTTTTTAGAAAGGACGGGAGACCGAAAGCAAGCTATGTCTAGCACTTTTCCTTCGAAACAAAAACAGTTCAAACAAATACGAAGGATTGTTCCTTCAACTTTAGACACTTATTCTGCCTAGAGCAGACAGTTCAAAGCACGATCATTCTGAGATGTTCTCTTAACTTTGTCATATTTAAAATATACCAGCTTAGTAAAATCATCATTGAAATGACAAAAATACTGTTTGATCAATTCTGAATTAACACACATTAAAGAGAAAGTTCAATCTGATTAATTAGTGTCCATTAATTCAAATAATTGTAACAAAATATAGTGTCCACTTGTCTCCTTGAGCTCCAAGCAAGTGTAACACTGAGAGTTTCAGAGAGGTGTGAACCCTAAAATATCAAAGACGAGGTGTATCACTACAGTCCCCCTTTTTGGAAGTCATCGCCTGTCCTTGGAGATGAGTTCCAACACGAAAGGATACCACCGAATGTCTCTGACCTCTATGTAATCCAGCAAGTGAAAAAAAAAGTCAAAAAAGTTCAAAATTATACTCCCATAATGTTTTTGGAAATTCCATACTGTTCGTAGGTAATCCCTTTGCGGTAAGCTTTCAATCCTTTGGAAAACATAGTCTGTTAACCCATGGAAAACTGAGTCTGTGATCCCTTGGAAACAAAGTCTTATAATCCACAACGGTAAATCCACAACGATGGGGGTTATTGATTTCATCAGCAAGAATGGTTTTTAATCAGCATGTAGAGGGGATCCCTCGATTGAAGCAGAGGAGGCGGGCCTTGGATGAAGGTTGAAGACCAACGTTGGATCAGCAGGTCCCCACATCGAAGGTTGCAGGCTGGATGGCTTCCAGTCGGTGCCACCCTGGTTCAATGTGTCATGCAATTATGTGGTTTTAGGTGGGCTTATGATAGGGATTCTACATTAAGCCTTACCTATATGCACCTGGTATGTAAGCTATCATGGATTAGATCAGCTACAATTACCAATTAAGGGGTGGATCAATGCTGTAAAAATCAGAAATAGGGATCTATACCTATAGAAATGTGGAGGGCTTCTGTAACGAAGGCCTCTTCATTCAAACTATTCCTCCATTCATTATTTAGTTTAGGTTAAACTAAAATAAAAAATGAAACTAGTTTGGTCTAAATGTCTGTTGTCTTTTAGACGAACGACGCAAGATTTGGTATTCCCTATAAATTTTGAAGTCTATGGCGAGACTCATCAAAATGAATAGATCTAGAATAGAAACGATCGAATCGGTTCTATCTAAATGATTGGGAGATCAGTGTAGATTATAGTACCTTAAGTAGTATTAATCTACAATGACTTTTCAAAGATTGAGATCTTTAACAAAATGAACAGCATGTTGGCATAGTTAAATCCATTTAAGTCTTCAACTTATCAACAATCAAAACCTCTTTTGGCTGGGAGTGTTCAGAAAACAATAACAACTTCAATAACACAAAAGTAGCAATCAAGCAACTAAAAACAACGTTTCACTACGTCAAACTCACTCTGGTCGTCAGATTCCAACGTGTCACACACAAGAAAAACAGTTCTTAGCTTTATAACCGATGTCAATTAAATCCTGCAGATTTAAACGGTTGTTAAGGTTAGTTTTTGTTGTGGGTTTTATGCTTAGCGTTTCTAAGTTCTAGTTGGAACGGTTTCTTTTCGCAACTAGAATAGTTTAAACTGTTTAGTTTATTTACTATCCTGTGCTTGGACGACCTTATTTTCCCATGAAGTCTGTGAGTTTGCGAGATCTTTGTCGTTTGTGGGGTTATTGAAATCTTTGTCCTTGACATGGGCATGACCTAACATCACCCCCCTGTGGTCATGAGGGACCACGCGCACGGGTGTGGACGTCCGTCCATGGGCACGAGTTAGGATGCCTTTGTTTAGTCTAAGCTGTTCGCGCAGTTTATGGGGAGCCTTGTACAGGAACCTTATAGGTTTCGGCCAACGTACCTCTGTACGTTTACCTCTTTCTGCGTAATTCAGGTGTGTCACAACTGTCAGCGCCGTCGCAGGCGCGTCTCTGTCGTTGTGATGTGTGTCTTCCCACTTCATGAATGAAGAGGTGCTCTTTGAGTCTGTAAGAACTATGTCATTGCTGAGTAGTTCTAGATTCAAATGCTCTTGAAACAAGGTTTCATTGAAAGCTTGGCTGATAACTGAATTACCTGTCCCAGAGGACAGCACAGCGTTCTCGGTGTGTGATCCTCGGATCTCTACACCGTCCTCTACCTGTGGCAGGAAGTGTGAGTTTGCCCCCCTTTTGTTTGAGGAGGGGTCCTCAAAATCTGTAACAATGAAGTCCAAGTGACTGTCAGCGTGTAGTAGACTGTCACCTTGTGGGCTCAGATGTCCTTGAACCAAGACTTCACTGAAAGCTTGGTTGTTTGCCGAATTACCTGTCCCATAGGACAGTACAGCGTCATCGGTGTGGGACCCTTGGATCTCCACACCTTCTTCTACCGGTGGTAGGTAGTGCTCAGTGAGTGCCGAAGGTGTCAGCTCGCAGAGGAGGTTCTCGTGTTGGGCCAGAGTCTGGTCCAATTGTTGAGTCTCCTCTGTCTCACCTGTACATGAAGGATCACTTACCGGGTTTGTGGTCTCGGTTGGGGAATCCTTTTTTACCTCAGCGGTACCTGCTGTTAGACAGTCAGTGTCCTGACCTTGGGGAGGTACCACGAATGGCAGTGGACTGCTCACTGTGGCCCACATTGTCTGATTGCCATAATTTATAATCGCTTCAAAGCGATTTATAAAATCTTGGCCAACCACAAATGGAGCCCGGAGTGAGTCAAGTTCAGACACATATACCGGGTGGTATAGTGACATCTCGCCAATCTGCATGTGAACCATGGCTATTAGGGTCGTTCTCGTCTTTGCGAGGCCCTGTTGCTCACCATAAGTGTATTTCACAAAGGGTATTTGCCTGTCAACATCGTTAGCGGCGGTCCTTAGCTCCTCAAACAGTTCGGCTGACATGGTAGACACGTCTGAGCCGCTAACCAGGAGCGCTTCTTGCGCGAGGACCCCTTCCAATGTGAGTGGCAGGTAAGCTCTCTTAGCTATCCCCCTTTTTATAAAGTTACACAGAAACCGTTCAGGTTTTTCCACACGTTTCTGTGTACGTGTGACTCTGTCTGTGTAATTGTCGTTGCTGTCAGCGTCATGATGGCTGTCTGCCTCATGGCCTTCAGGATGTGGATTTTCAGCAATTTGTTTGCTGTCAGCATCTGGACTTACAGGACGCTGATCATCAGCAATTTGTTTGCCGTCAGCGTTTATGTCAGTGTTGACGTTGTTGTTGTCAACTGTGTGCACTGAGTTGTTGCAAAAGGCAGTGCAGCGCGTCGCTTCTTCAGGTTGAACAACGTTGTTTGTGTTATCATCAAGGACAACGTCACACGTTGTGTCAGCTTGGTCAACCACTGTAACAATCAAATCATTCGACAAACAACTCACAATCTCAGTCACGTCCACGCGCGGAGGCGCCGCTTCCATAATCTGGAGCATGTGTGACTCATTGCATGTCTCGAGCTGTGCAGCTCGAGGGGCAGGGGCAGGAGGGCCGCTTCTCGGGGGTACATGTCGGGACAGACCATTTTTCAAAGGGTCACGGTTCCCAGACATCAACTTCTCTCGAAGTTCACCCACTGTGAGACCTAGGTGAGAACTCTTTTGGTTCGATCTGAACCATCTTGGTTCATCTAGAGAGCGAACACCTGCCTTTTGTGGTTCATTGCTCATCACAGGGTTTTCAACCTGAGGCGAAAGAGGAGCGGTACTCCTTGTGGTCCGATCAGAGTCATTGTTCCAGCTGGACACAACCTGTGGTTTGTTATCATGAGGATTCTGTTCACTCATGCACTCCATAGGAGAGGAAACCACTCCCAGTGTCTGCGAGTGGGATGTGACCTTTTGACCTGTACAAACCTCTGATGGTATCCTAGGTTGTATTTCGGCCTCAAAAACTGTTGCAGCATATTGTCTTATCACTTCCATGGAATCTTTTTTGCAATCAACCTTGAAATGAACACATTTCATTTGAAAAGGCATAAGATTCATAATGAAAAGACGTTTAAACTCCATATTTTCCTCTAATCCAGGGACAGTTTTGCCCCCGGAGTAGACCGAGATTAGCCTGTCGTAGAATGACAGGGGATTTTCCCACTTATCCTGACGGACGTTCCATGCAGCCAAGTAATTAGCATACGATGAGGCAGATTCCCCCACTTTGCGGGAAGCACGGGCAGGAATCCCAAGGCCCCCATCCATCCATCTAGGATACACAGAACAAGAGGCCCCCTCAGGTGGTTCACCTGTTTGAACGTCCATCTTTGTACTGATGTTCTGTGAAAAATCAAGTAAAGCGGGTCTCATTTCGCAGCTTGCAAATATGCAAAGTGTATGAGCTGCTCAGAAAACATCCAAGATGTTAAATGAAATAAAAATCAGTGATGTTCAATAATTTGTCGACCTGTGACAAGGTTAAACAAAAACGGCTGTCGTTGTGAGATTTTGTGAAAATCAAAACAAAGGACGCCTCATGTGTGTTATTTTAACCTTGCAGTTTAAAAGAAAAAAGGTCGGACCCATAAAGGAGCTGCAGCTCCCGGCGTCACGTGACCTGGTCACATGGCGATCGGCAGTCAACAGAGCAACAGACTCAATTCACCCATTAAAATACCAAAAACACCGCGATGAAACAGTCTTTTCAGAGATAGTAACGGACAAACAAGCATGAAGTCTGTAAGAGCAGGTATACCGAAGTGAAAGTTGACGAGGAGCGGGGCTTCACCCACTGCGCAAGCGTCAACACTTACAGCGTAATCGACCAATCACAGCGAAGACAGAACTGTAGTTCTAAAACCCAAGTGTTCATGGGAAACTGTGTCTTCCAAACCTAACGCCGCCCACGTGCGACGTGCCGTTCGAGCGGTGCGTTCACGGACCTGCGGTCTCTTGAACTCTAGCGAGGAACGGACTTTTTAACGTTCTAAAACAGTCATAAATATCGCAAAACACCGCGGTAAAGCCAGTCTTCGACGATATCACGTGCATAGAACTGAAACAACACAAATAAACCGTCAGAAATGTGTACATAAATGAATCTGACAACCAGAGTCTACAGAAACCAACGTTCTTGAACACAACACACAATGGACCAATCACAGCGTTTTAAGCAGCCATCTTGTCCCGGTACCGTTTAGCTTAGCCCGATCCAAAGTCCTAGACACTCTTTCACAAAATAAACGTATTTTTACACCGCAGAAAAATTCTGTTAACGAGCACAACACATCCAAGCTAACTCTCACGCCCCCAGGGGAGGCAGCACGCTAACTGTGTACAACAACGGACTTTACGTCAAACGGAACCGGATCACAGTCCGGTCCAAAGCGGAGTGGGTTTTTCCCGAACCTCGGCAAACACGTTGTAACAGATTAGGTAAAAATGGAGCAGCAAAGAGTGAAACAGACGTTTAACAGTAAATCGCAGATGCAATAAAATGAAGCAGAGGTGACACGGCGGTCACAAAACGAAAAATGCATGCAGCCTCGCGACACGTAATGAAACGTCTCACAAAAACAAACATTCATTCATCCGCAGCTTCAAACAGACGTTGAAATGTGAAATAAAAAATAATTCTATCGGGAAATAATCCAGACAATGCCACGATCAGCAACTCCCGGACACTCCACCAGCCAGAACTATTCTTATAAGCCCAAAACCAGGATGCAAAACTAAGCCAACACGTTATGAGCACTTAGGCTACAAAAACAACTTATCAATTTAATCTTTCAGAAGACCTGTACGCGGCCACCAATATGTAAAGGAATCTATAGGCCGTTTGTGTAATTAAACACAAACGAGGTCAGTTTACTGACTTACCTATAGATTAGATGATAGATTTGAGCAGGTTTTAGACTGTCTCAAACCTACCATCAGTTAAACGGGGTCTCAACTTTTTCAGATTAAATCAACAAATCTAACGATGTGATTAGCCAGAAATGTAATTTCACAAGAGGCTCAACTTATGTTGGTCTACCAGAAAATAGACCTTTTATTGAAACTATCACAAGAATTACATTAAACATTTGTATCGATATTAGCTCTGATTTACTAAGTTGACAAGAATTCAAATTAAAACAAACAGACAATTAGGAACTTTCTGTTGGCACATTACTTGACAGATTAAATGCTTATGAAAAATAAGAAATAGGAGGAAGGAGTACTGGAAGCTAAGTTAAGCTAAAGTTGGTTACTTTGAACCAGACTGGGTGACACCTTTTTCCCACACGAGCAGACTGCTGGGCTCCCGTACGCTCAAACACACCACGACTCGTTACCTGTTGACGGTTCGTCTCTTGGAGACCAGAGTGGAGAAGTTTGTGGACACACACGTGGATGGGTTTGTCCAGTGGCCGTCCAGTTGGGACTTCAGCGTGTGTGTGCTGATTCACGATACGAGGAAGCTCGCCTCCCTCGGCAGGAAACAACGGTCAAGCGCACAGACTGATTTTCAAAATAAAACTTTAGAAAACAAATTCTTCCAGAAATGAGTGAAAGGATCACAGTAAGGCTTTACTATGATTCCAGCTGAGACGTGGGTCGTTGACACATGACCGGGCCGTCTCCAGCTTTCCAGAGGGAAACAAGTTGTCAGTTCGTTCTCCTCCAAACACTAACCCAAAATGCAGGAAGTGCCCTTTAAGAAGGGGGTGTGACTTAGTCACATACTTCCTGCTGATTGGTTGTCGCACCCCTAGAGAGGGTGTGGCTTTGCAAGTGAGTGAGTTTGAGTGACAGATGATAGGGTAGACAATACACAGAACACAACGTCAGAGTATGCAGGTGCATGTGAACAAGTCAGTACTTTGTTTTGAGAACAGATTCATTGTTTTTAGAAAGGACGGGAGACCGAAAGCAAGCTATGTCTAGCACTTTTCCTTCGAAACAAAAACAGTTCAAACAAATACGAAGGATTGTTCCTTCAACTTTAGACACTTATTCTGCCTAGAGCAGACAGTTCAAAGCACGATCATTCTGAGATGTTCTCTTAACTTTGTCATATTTAAAATATACCAGCTTAGTAAAATCATCATTGAAATGACAAAAATACTGTTTGATCAATTCTGAATTAACACACATTAAAGAGAAAGTTCAATCTGATTAATTAGTGTCCATTAATTCGAAATAATTGTAACAAAATATAGTGTCCACTTGTCTCCTTGAGCTCCAAGCAAGTGTAACACTGAGAGTTTCAGAGAGGTGTGAACCCTAAAATATCAAAGACGAGATGTATCACTACACACACAAACAGTTGGTTGTTTTCCTCCATTCAGCTGTTCTCTCCATGTAAGCACTTAAAGCCCTCACAGGGCAGAGAGCCTTCAACTTTTTCTGTTCCTGAGTGAGGACAGGATCAAAGTCCAGACTTCTGAGGTTCAGAGTCAAGACCTTAGGGACATACGCAGGATTAGGCCTTAGGGTGACCTTTGACCCGTTAGGGGCAAACCTGGTACACATTGGGTGCACGGACAAAGCATGGAGGTCGCCCACACGTTTCGCCGAGCACAGAGCCAGTAGCAGAGCGGTCTTATAAGATAGTAAATCTATCTTAATGTCGCTTAGTGGTTCAAATGGGGGTCAAAGAGAGCCCCCAAAACCAGACTGAGATCCCATCCAGGGGTCAAGATCCTGCTGGGAGGTCTCTTCCTAAGCACGCCCTTCATGAATCTTATTATGAGCGGGTGCGCGCCAGGCGTCCTGCTCCCCCAACCCTCGTGGCAAGCTGAAATTGCTGATAAAAACACCTTAATGGTTGAGAAAGAACGACCTTTCTCCAGGAGGTCCTGAAGAAAAGTGAGAAGCTGGACTAAGTCACAAGAATAAGAAATAATATTTCTTTCCATGCACCAAGCTTAAAAAATATGCCACTTTCGGGCATAGAGAGACTGTGTTGACACAACTCAGGCGTTTTGAATGGTATTTACCACGTTCTCAGGCAGGCCTGAGGCTACCAGTTTGTCCTTCTCAGTCACCAAGCTGAAATTTGCCACAGTTCTGGGCATGAGCTGTCCCTTCCGTTGACGTGGCGGGTCCCTGGAGGGGAGCAGGTGGCAAAGCCAGCTCATCCTCAAAGACCCTGGCGTCCGTGACCCCTTGAGGGCCAACCAGGTTAGGGAGAGGGCCCTCTTGCAAACTTGTCACCATACCACCCTGATCAAGCATGTTGGGAGGCAGAAGCAATCCGTTATCGCCATTGGGCAAAAGCAGAACAGAATGTCTGCTTTTCCTCTTTTTGTGGAGAGTCATGGTCCGAGGGGGGAGGTTTTGTATGCAGGCAGACCTCCTGACCCCAGTCCGTATCACGGTGTCACGTTGTGGTACGGTGTGTGATTGAGTCCCGTGGTGCATACAGGCAGACTTCCGAGGCAAGAGTAAAATCAAAATACTTTAATAAGTGGAAACAAAACAACTGGCGTGGCAGTTACAAAACAATACGGACGCTCTAACTGAGGCTGAGTACTAACACTGAAACACTAAGCTCAAACATGTAGACGAGATGTACTCACAGACCAGGAGCTGGGGAACGACACACCAGGGTAACAGGGACAATGACCCGACAATGAGACACACACGACTGCTGACTGATATACATGGCATAATTAACGATGAACACAAAACACCTGAGACGCTGAGCTGACAGACCAACAGAGGAACAGACAGGATATAAGGAGGGGACGGAGCCAATCCTTACACACGGTTGGGTCTGGTTCACTGGCCTCCGGCTCCACCATTACCCTGGAGCTTGATGAAACTCCAGGGAGCTGTGTTTCACCTGATGGGTGGGTGTCGTTTAAGAGCAGAACCGATTCAGTGAAGCGAGCGTGGTCACACGCTGCAGGATCATTGCCTGAGCAGGGTGTGTCGCTCATGGAGGATAAGGGGACAGTTTCATCATGAGAACATGAAGCTGTTCGAGACAACCCTCTCTGTTGAGCAGTTTTAAGTTTGGCTGGTGACATAAAGTCCAGTCCCCTTCGATTAAAGGGAAGAGGAGTCTGATCCAGCCCTGGTGTCATTCCTGCTTTGCATTGAATGCTTACACACACTGCAACGTCATCACCGTTTCTTTTGTGAACGTGTGAGACTGGTTCGGGCCTGTGGGCCTCTGTCGTGACCCCCCGTCACTCACTGCTGGACTCCGTTGAATAGGAGCTGGTGGCCAGGAAGGTACGTTGTCATGGTTACCAGGTTCTGTCGGCGCGCTCCCCTGGCGCCGGACGTGTCACAGGTATGTTTAATTTGTGTATTGTCGACCCCGTGGTTTACAACGGGGCGAGGGTTGGAACACGTGACCCCCCTCACCTGTCCCTGTGAGGACTGACGGGCCTGTTTGCAGACGCCTCTGGCTCTGTCTGCTGCAGACAGTCCTGAGGCCGCCTGCTGGGGCTTATTGATTGGGCTAACACCCCGTGAGCCGCGAGGGAGGGGGGGATGATGGCTCCCGTCCTTTATATCGGCTGGAAGAACAGAGGGAGGTTGTGTTGCTGATGTTACTGTATGTATTTTTTGAGTCAATAAACAGAGAGGGACTGTTTTTTTTTAACTTTATTCATGCTTATGTACAACAACATATTTGACTTTATGTCACTCACAACAGAACAGATATGATTCTTGCAGAAAACAAAGCCACCAGCTTTTTGTACTGTGTTACAAACAAAGTCTGGACATGTAAAGGTCATTTCCTGTACCGCGTGGGCGGGTGATCTTGTAAAGTTAAGCAGAGGGCCTGGTTAATCAGGCACGCTTCTGTCTGGTGTCTCGGTTTGCCGAGGAGGTCCTGTGTCAGACCGCTTGGCGGGGAACAAATCTGTTTTTACTCCAGGCATGTTCGGCCCGAGGTGGTTTCGGAGGTGGTCTCTGTGAATGCTCGCCCTCGTATATCGGCCGCTTCTGCAGTGGGACACGTGTGGCTGAGCGTGTCGAGGCTACGCTTGTCTGCTCCCAGCTGACTCCCTGGGGGGGCAAAAGCTCTTCTGGGGATGCCTTCCCGGAGAGCCTCTGCCTGTTTGTACCTCTGGTCCAGCCTGGTCTGAATTCGATCCAGCGCCTTCCCGAACAATCCTGTCGGCTCTATCGAGTGGTGGAGAAAAGGAATTCTTTGTCCCTCCGGGAGGTCAGTTAGGGTCATCCACAGATGGCGTTGTGCGATGACCACCTCAGCCATGCCTCTGCCTTACGCAATAGCTACTGTCCCCATCATGCGGAGCACAAAGTCTGTTGCCCTGCGGGCTTCCTCTAGCACGTCGGCGGCAGCTTGCTTGTCCATAGTTACCTGGAGCTCCTGCAGTTTTTCAGCCAGTTACACCTGCATCATGACGGACGCATTCATCGCGCGCGCCATGAGACCCTGAGCCCTGTAGCATTTCTCGAGCAGAGAATCTGAGGCTTGACAGGCTTTGCTGGGCAGAGTTGGTTTCGTCCCGAATGACCTGGGAGCCAAATGAGACGCCAGTGTGTCCTCCATCTGTGGCACGCTGGCTATTCCCGCCACCTCCATCCTATCCACGTCGAGGAACTGCGAGAGCGGCAGCAGCATAGGAGCCCTGGGCTTAGGCCAGGTGCGAGTCAGCTCCGTGAGGAAATCCGGAAAGATGGGCAATCTTTGCCTCATGGTGGACTGCTGCTTTGTGTAAAAATAATTTCCTGCCAACCTCGTGACTTGTTGACGGGGTGGAGGTTCTGGCCACGGAATCTGCAGTGCGTCCGCCGCTCTGCGACACAAGTTAAACAGAGCGGGGATCGAAAAGTCAGTCTCCGGGAGCACAGGCGTCTGGGTGCGAGAGAGGTCTCCCTCCTGTTCGTCATACTCGATGTCAGCGTCGTCCGCAGAGAATTCACCTGAGGCTAAAATCGAGATTTTGTCCTTGTTCATCAAGCCTCGAGTATCGAAGTCGGCTGTTAAGTCCCTGATGGGA
>JBBPBX010074279.1:0-17615 GCA_038048925.1 Garcialebias charrua
TGTGACCTGTGTCGTTTTGTCAGTTGACCTCAGGTCATGTGACCTGTGTCGGTCCGTCAGTTGACCTCATGTCGTGTGACCGATGTCGGTCCGTCAGTTGACCTCAGGTCATGTGACCTGTGTCGGTCCGTCAGTTGACCTCAGATCATGTGACCTGTGTTGGTCTTTCAGTTGACCTCATGTCATGTGACCTGTGTTGGTCCGTCAGGTGACGGACAACAATAGGTCAAGCATGTTGTAGAACACAACAATGGGCCACCTGCATGTGCCGGCACGCACCGTATATACATGTGCCAAGGACAAGAAGAGAGACGGTACTTGTAAACAAAATAATTTATTTGACAGAACATCAGGGTTACAGGATAATCAGCACAGCAGAATAAGACAATTTTAAGCATAAAATTGTTCTGGAGCAGACAAAGCTTTCCGTTCAGTGGATGTCCCAAAATGCTCAACTGTAAGATAACTTCAGGGTCTGTTATGTGTGAATTCAGGTCAGGGCCTCTCTTCTGACTGAAGGGCGAGGCATAGCTGTGCGTTTTGACGAGCGCCGCGCCACGCCGTGTGAGCGCCGCGGTACAATCCTTTGAACGCGGGCGTGAACGTACCAAGCTCAAATTTTACGACCGCTCACGCGCGCGTTGTCTCACAACAAACTGCCCGGTGGCGGACTGCTTTGTACGAGACACAAATGAATTAAATATCCCTTCTTCATCGCTGATCTTGGCTTTTCTTTTGTTTTTTTGCCAAAAGTCAAGTGATCGCTTGAAGCGGTCACCATTCGCTTCCTCCTCCGATGAGGAGGAATGAATGAACTTGTCACGAGTGAACTAAAGTCATGTCCAACATGGATGCGCAGGTTCTAAACATTTCCTGTTGTGCTGGTCTGCTGTGTGGGCTGAAGGACCAGCGCTCCCTGTTTTAATTCTAATTTTTAGGACTTTTTATTAACATATAAACACAGAACAAAGCTGCGCAGCCCTCTGCCTTTCCCGACCTGTCAATCAAATCAGTAGGCGTGTCAGCAAATGACCAATCAGCGACCTCAATTTGTCCCGTAGCTAAACGCTCCGCCCTGCTTCTGCTCAAATGACATCAAGTATTTGGAGCGAAAACGTTGCTGCTTCACGCTGAGCTCTGCTGTGAATTGCACACGCGCGTGGCGCGGCGCTCGTACAGACGCACAGCTCTGCAAGAGGCTTAAGGGGGGAAGTGCAAGCAGAGTCTTAGGGCCAGTTTACACGGCGCATATTTTGAGTGTAACCGCTACTTTCTCTTTGCGACTTTGCTTATCGCCTACACGACGCTGCTGGCCCCCCTCTTTGACTCCGATACTTTTCTGACCCTGCTCTCAAGGTGGAAGTTTTTCGCTGACCCCCCGCTGATAATGTAAACATCTCCCGTGGAGCTTTTGTGTCAACCACATGCGCGCAGCCCGCATGCGCGGACAGTCTGACATTTCACGTGTCACGCTGCAAAATATAACAGTTTAACAATAATAAACAGTATTTATGTTGGCGTGGGAGATGTAAATTTATCTGAACTACAGTATCTATCTGGACTCGTTACATTTTTTAAACAGTGCGTAACGTGCTGTGAAAATGAAGACACCAGGTTTATTTTTTATTTATTTATTTATTCAGCACCACAAACTTTACGTAACACAAACACTGAGAATTAAACTGAACACACTATTAAAACACGTGAACCGAACTGTAACTACGTTAATGAACTGGACTCTTGCTGTGTGTTCATCTGGACCCATCAGAACCTCAGAACCATCAGCCTGTTGGAACGACAGCTTCTCCACCTGGCAGAAATAAATAAATAAATTTAAAAAAACTCAGTTGTTGTGTGATCAAAGTAAACACAAGCAAACATTATATTAAAAACGTTGATTTACCTACTGTAAGTCAGCTGTTTATCACGGAGGAAAGTCCGGTTCTGGTCCACAGTCCACTCAGCGTCTGGTGTGTAGATGAAACGGTCCCACTTGGTGTCAAATCTGTTGACTCTTATCCAAATTCCAGCTTTAACAACAACTTGTAGTTAGCTGATTTTAGCCAGAGAGGAAAGCAGACGAGGCAGGCTGCCTCTCGGCTGCGGTTTACCTCAGGTTGCACGCATGCGCAGTAGTGAAGGTTCCAAAAATCACAGCGCCATCTAATGGCCCAGCATGGTAACTACAGTGAAATCATGAGGACGGGGAGTGGAGGGGGAGTCGTATCCACAGAATTCGACCGTGTCAACGCAAAACTTTTCACCTAATTAACATACCCAAAACATCCGTTTCCCCCACACAGTGTCCGTGTAAACAGGGCCATACTTACCTGGTGGAAACATTGGAATGCAGTCTGTTGTGGTGGGGGTGTCTGAGTTGTGTGCACGCATATTTATAACAAAAGGCAGTTAATGGCCCACTAAGTGTTAAGGAGAAAGAGGGGGTTTGTCCTCAGGATCTTGAAAATTCAGTCATTCTAGTGTTAAAACAACTTTTATCAGGTAATTCAGAGCGGTCCAGAGCAATAACACAAACTGTATGAGTTTTTAAATCTCTGAATCTAAGTCTGAATGTTGTTATATGCGCAGGCTTTAAAGTTATTGATCCTCGCTACGAACATCCATCACTCAAAAAGTTCAGAACTTTATGAAAAAACTAAAACTAATAGTCAACAAGCCCTGGAGCTTATTAAAGCCCTGATGATGATGATGAGTGAGAGATTCAATCGTTCAAGAAGAGGTATTGTTCTTCTATTATTATCTAAATAATCTTTTTTATTTAAAATCATAATCTTATTAACTTATTTTTTTTTTTACCTCTTTGTGTTTTATTTCCAGTCTGGGACAGCGGTAGCTGCTGTCTTCTTCCTCTTCAGGGACATCCACCAGATCACCTGCAGCTAAGAAGTGTGTAATGACTGAACTGAACTCTGAACTTTTCCAGGGACCTGTCTCACCTGGAGGAGCAGGTCCAAGAAGAGGTTGTGAGTACAGTAATGACAAATACAGCCACACTGCTGCAACTGGACAAAAACTTGATTAGTTAGATTGTAAACAGTCTGTTGCTGCTTTCTGTTCTGGTTCTGACCGTTATTGTATTTACTAACATTTTTATTATTGTTAATATAGTTTATTTATTGTAGAGTACTGTTTATTTAAAATATCAGCCAAATGGGTCACTTTTATTTATTACTACAATACAAACGTATTTTTGGCATATTTTCAAAATAAACATTTTGTAAGTCTTTATTTTGTCTCTTTTTTTTGTACCGAAAATAAACCGAACCGAGCCCTTCTTGTAATTGAACCAAACCGAAATGTGATTTTAGCGTGCCGTTACACCCCTACTAATACTGGTAATTTACGTTACAGAATTTTATGCACTCCTGTATTATTTGTTCCTATTTTTGGTATAAATATCAAACATTGCAAAAAATTTGATACAGTAAGGAACCTAAAATTGTTTTAAATAAATGTTCCATTTGTTTACATTGTTGTTTAATGTTTTCAGTTTAAAATTAAAGTTTTAAATAAATGTTTATTTGTTTACATTGTTGTTTATTCTTTTCAGCTTGTCAGTTACATCACTGAAACTAAATTTGACCATTTCAATAGGAAAATCGTTTTTGAGTAGAAAACCGTTTCTGAATCGAAAAAATCGATTTTGAATCTAATCGTGACACCAAAAATTGGAATCAAATTGATTCGCCGGACACTGAGCGATTCGCACCCCTACGACGCTGTTAAAGGGGACCACAGATGCAAAATTCATTTTTTAATGTTTTTTTTTACTCAACTTTGGGTATTTACTTCATAAAAAAACAGTCCTTGTGCCAAAAAAATGCACCCAGTGGTTTATTTACTCTAAGTAGATTTATTTATTTTTGATAAATACACCAGGATTCACACTTCCTGCAGTTATTGACGTCACAGGCCGTAGCCAATCACCTCAAACCTGAGTCCAGCCCCTCACCTAGCAACCCCTGGTTAGGCTCAACCCACTTCTGTATTAAACACATGACTGTTGTTTTTCATGATTTCATCTCATCTTTTGTTTATATGTTCTTAATTTCATGTGTACAGCACTTTGTTGCAGCTGTGGTTTTTTTAAATGGCTTTATAAATAAAGTATAATTGTTATTTTTATATTTTAGTTCAATTTTTAGTGTATTTGCGATCGCTCCCAACGCGCAGCCGTCAAAAATTAAACGAGCGGACCCCCGGCGTAGGGACCAGCGGCAACGGGACCCTCTTCTGGCGGATGGAGCGGAGCTTCAATTGTACAGCCTCGCTGCTGCCCTCGCAGCAGCCTCGCAGCAGCGAGGACCTTCTCCTTACTGATTAATTTACGGGAGACACTTGGTGAACTTTGTTGTCTTGACTGGAACAGCGATAACTCCCAAAATCTCCGCGTGCAACGAGCGAAGCTGGCGAACACCGGAAGAGGAACAAGCTAACATTAGCTTCGGATTCGGGTGGTCTCATGCTAAAAGGAGCAGCTAATTGCGGCGCGCTCAGACGGGTTTCGGTAAGTTATCTTAAGCTAGCACTAACAGTAAGTCAAATGAGTAATAAAAAAAGAGCTAATTTTAAAACAACAACACATTACAGATACTGGCTGTTACAGAGGGCGTTAACAGATCGTTGAAGGGCGTGGACTTCAAGAAACCGGTCGTTCAAAACGAAAGTTAAAAATGGCAGAATTAAAAAGGGTATAATTAATTATCTAAGAATTATTTTGTGTATTAAAATGAATTAATATTGTCAAGATAGCACACAGACATAACATAAAAATTTTAAATACCTATATGTGGTCTCCTTTAAGACTCATAAATCCCTAATCAGGATTATCACTGTGGGAAAAAAAATCACTGTAATGCCACTTGATTGTTCATATGTGCTGCTGATTATCCATGTTGCTGATCTTATGCTGCTGATTTATTTCACGCTATGTTCATTCGTCCTCATCTACTCATAATAATAATAATAATGAATTCAATTTATAACGCACTTTTCATTAATGAAAATCTCAAAGTGCTACAAGGTGCAACAGAAATTAAATGTCAATAAAACAAGTAATAAAACAAGTAAAATTACTAAGTACTCACACTCATGTTTGTGCTGTTGTTGTTCAGTTTAGTTTTTGTACTACTAGTGCTTAGTGCAGTCTTAGTTTAGCATATTTCTTAGTTCATATCTTATGCCGGGTTCCCACCGAACGCGTCTTCAGCAGCAAAAACGCTCTCGATGCGCGGTGTCGGCCGCTTGTCACCAGATGTCTGTTCCCACCGAACGTGTCTGATGACACGCAGTGGGAGCAGCGTCTGGCTCCTTTTCCAGTCGGGTTTGTTTTGTTTTCTGTACACAGAGCAGATGAAATCAGCTGTACGTGAGCCTCCTTACTACTTGAGTGGGTTTTCTACGAGCCGAACTGCAGCTCCGAAAGTCTTTGTTGAGATTAAAACTTTTTTTTTTAATGTTTGGGGTGATCGTACGCTCGAGCGGACAGCGGCAACTGTAAAAATGCCAAGTTTCTTACCGGAGGCTGGTTTCTTCATGGAGGCTCGTTGGGGTAAGTTTAAAAAGTCCCAAAAAAGTCCCGTCGTCGTTGCGTCATCACATAGCAGAGGCTCTTCCGATTGGTTACTGCGACGCGTCGAGCAACCAATCGTCGGTTGCTTTGGACGCGTCGCGTGCGCGGAAAAGAACTGCAGCGCGCTGCTTGAAACGCTCAAAACGCGCAGCGTCAGCGCCTCTACATAGACTTTACATGTAAAGTGGCTGCTTCCGCTGCCTGAAACGCGTTTGGTGGGTACCCGGCATTAGATCTCATTACTGTTTTTCATTACGTTTTATACTTTTGTTGGGTGTAATTGGGACCCTGTGTACATAATTTCATTCCACCACACGTATCATATGCGGTGCAAATGACAAATAAAAAAATGTTGACTATGAAATATATTCTTTCTGAACATTTAAAATGAATATAAAAAATAATTGTTACTGTTGAAAGTTGTAAATTGCATTGTAGATATCCAACATGAAAAATAATTCCAGGAATCTCCAATATTTTTTAATACCCCCCCAAATCCTTTTACCCTTTAAAATGTCATGAAAAAATACAGTATTCATATTACAAGTACGGTAGTTAAAAATCAATGTAAGTAATTTGAATAATGATCAACAACATAATTATTAATATTTATACGGTGGTCGGTCCGTGGTAATGAGGATGATTTTAGCACAAAATAAGTTCAGTACAATTATGACTAATACCTACTAGGGCTGGGCCATATCATATCGTTCATGGTAATACCAGTAACAAAAGCTTGCCCGGGCAAAAAAGTTATATCATGATATGCTAATTTCATGACGTAATACGTCAGTGCGCCCCGCCTCCTTAATATCTGAGTGCTTCAAACGACAAAACAGAACTGCACACCTCCCTCCACCAGTCTGCGTGCAATACTAGCTAGCTAAAAATGCTAAAAACAAACAACTCGTGTCTCAGCTTCTCCCCCCTGCTCGCAGGCACAGAGAGTTCAAATGTCTCCCCCTTCCCACCACGCTCTCGAGCAGCCGCTGCGTCTCCCTCGCTCTTACAAACACGCGCAGCTCAGCTGTCTAGTAAGTTCCAGTCGGTCCACGGCAGATCATTTAAAAAAAAAATGAATCAGAGAAATGACACGTTCCTGCAGGAACAGAGGAAGCTGAAACACTAACAAGCTTCAGGGTCAGCTGGACGCCTTTCAGCCCTACCCTGACTTTTGTGTGTGGGAGCAAGTGGCTCCTCTTTAAGTTAGGACCAACTTTTGTTTTTGAATGAAACTTGTGTTGAAAGTACCCCTCCTTTTGTTAATGTAAAATTTTATTTTAAACTGACCAATTAAATTGTTACTTTTATTCAACCTTGCTCCATCTGGGTTTTTAATAGGGGTGCACCGATTTCAATTTTCTGGCCGATCACCAATCACCGATTTTTAGAAAGTCTGACCTGCCGATTCCGATTTTGGCCGATACCGATTTTCAGGTGTGAAAAGGTCAAAATGTACCTTAAATTTTCCCATCTTACTTTATTGTAAACAAAGTGTAACTATAAAAAAATCAGTTCATTTTACTCTTTCACTTGTTACATTTTAAATTAATTTTTATTTTCATTTAAAAAAAAAAAAAAAAAAAAAAAGATAATGCAGCATGTGTAACATTTTCAAGTCAGTGGGTAATAAGAAATAACACTTGCACAGGTAAGTTTGTCCTCACAGACTTATTCCAGTCACTTTTTCATTAGTGGCAGGTTTTTCTTGATGAACAAAAGCATTTCTGCTTTGTCACCAGACAGGCGACTTCTTTTCTCATCTACTACATGTCCAGCCAACTAAACAGGTGCTCGCTTTCAATGCTTGTGCATGGGGCAGAGAGATAGGTTCGGGCAAGTAGAGCAAGATGAGGGAAACAATTTTCATTGATCCTCCAGTAGACCAATGGGTCCTGGCTCCTTTCGACAGGAACCTCCGATAGGTAGTTCTGTACCTGCATAGCTGAAGGGCTGGCCAGCTGCTGCTCCTTTTCAATGTTCTCCTTTAAGATTTCGTTGTGAACTGCAAACAGTAGACTACACCTTTTTGTTGCAGATTCATCGATGTCAGGAGGTCCCACTTCAGAGAATGTTCCTGCAGCAGGTGTGCATCTGGTCCAACCCTCTGCTGAGAAGTAGTGATTCTTGTACCTTGTTTTGCATAAACAAAGAAAGATGGGTCAATCATTGTGTTTTGTATACATTAAGTTTTTTTTTTTAAATTGCATGTAAATAAAAAAATGCATATAAATGCATTTCTTAATTTACATGCAATTTTAAAAAAACTTTCAAATTAAAAATAAACATTTCTTGATTGAAATTTTCAATAAAGAAATTTTTATTTTAAATTTAATTTAAATGTTTCTTGAAATATAGCAGTAGGTTGTAATTCTGACTAAAATAGAATATTCACAGTTACTTACCTTGGATCCAGAATAGTGGCCAAGCTGTACAGGGGCTCATCATGCTCAATGTTGATGAATCTTCTCACAACAGCCTCCAGCAACGTAGCTTTGGCTTTACCCACACCACGGTCTGTGCTGGCTTGCCTCTCCAAAATCCGATGAGTGCAGTGATGGCTGGTGTTGGAATAATTGTAAATACATATTATCACATTTATGTTCTTTAATATTCTTTGTGTTTAAACTTATTCCTATTATCTTAAAGTAAACAAAAGTATGTATTCTCTTCACTAATGCTTTGTGATGAGTTGTGTGCAGGAAACCTGTTCGACCGGCAAGCGCCCTGGGCAAAGCTGGCTGTTGGAACAGCTCAGTTGTTTTCCACTCTTGGAAAAATGTGGTTCTACAGGCGGACGTGTACCTATGTGTGAATAAGTCTCCAACATGCTGACGTGATGTGGACGTGTACCTATGTGTGAAAGCAGTCTCAACCGGTTTTTCCCCTCCCTTCAGCGGTTGAAGACAATGTGTAACTAGGGCACTCCTAACTCAATAAATGCAAGGGAAAAACAAGATTGCGGGAGAGCAAGTTCGCTCTCCTTGCAAGTAAGAACCTAACCACTTGTGTCCGTCTGTTTTGCAGTGTGGTGTTTTAATAATGTTTGGGGTTTAAACCTGACATTAACTTGGTCCTTCGAGCCGGATTCCAAGATACCTAACGATCCCAGTGGGTGAGTAGGTTACAGGCAAAATCTGTGGCCACAGTATTGATACCCTTTCCGGGACTGGAGTCCTCCTCATTGACTGGGGTCCGACGGTTGACGGAGTCCAGGAGAGACGTGACACAGAGTGGAGTGAGTATCATTTTTAAAACGAGTGAAGTGTGAAAGCTGAGTAAAACAAACCCTGATCAGGTAAAAAGAAGTAGTTAAATTCCGTAGGAGGGCAGACTCCGTTGACTTAGATAAACAACTAAAAACAGTCAATTAAATTCTGTGTAGGGCGACGGAGCCCTCTACTTTAAGATAAATAGGAATAAAACAAACCCTGACAATTCTAGACTCTATCAGGTAAAAAGAAGTAGTTAAACTCCGCAGGAGGGCAGACTCCTTTGACTTAGATGAACAACTAAAAAAACAGTCAATTAAACTCTGTGTAGGGCGGCGGAGCCCTCTACTTTAAGATAAATAGGAATAAAAAGAAGCGCTAAAAATGTATGCATGTGTTTGTGAGTGTGAAAAGGAAATAAAAGTACCGCTTGGTTCTTTTGTTTCATACCAAAATAACAGGAAACAAACAGTGAAACCTTTTGGTGTCAGAGGCTAAGAAGAATCCACTCATTTGAGTTGAAGTGATTCTTGCCATAAGGATCTTTTATCACTGTCCTGTTACTTAACAAATCCAGTATTAGTCACCCTATGTGAAACCCCCTACTGGATCCAAATCTAGTTCAAAATGGGTAAGGAACAGAGTAAAAATGCTCAAAAATGCATAGACAGTTTAACATGTAGAGACTGGAAGATAATGAAAAAGACAGACCCCGCAAGCGTACAACACCTACCCCTATGGACAAAAGAACACGACTTTGATGGTAGATTAACTATAAGAGATAAGAGAGATAAGAGATTTAATATAGTATAATATATAATTATATAATATAATATAATATAGATGAGAGATAAAAATAAATAAAAAAAACCTAAGAGAACTTCAAACTAAAATAAAGACAAAGACCAAAGATAAACCTAACAAAATGAATAATGAAGGCTACCCCCATACAGAATTATGGATGCAAGTTGCAGAAAAAGAAAAAAAAAAGAGAGAAGAAGGTATGAGGAAGGAAAAAGGAAGTGAGCAGCAAAGAGAGGAGAGACAGACAGAACACGAGGAAACGAGGAAGAAAGCTGAAGAGAAAAGAGAGAGAGAGAAGAGAGAGAAAAAGACGAGAAAAGAAATGTATATTTTTCTAAGAAAGAAGATGACATGTCTGGTTATTATAACCAGAGGTGTCAAGTAACGAAGTATAAATACTTCGTTACTTTACTTAAGTACAAATTTTAGTTATCTATACTTTAGTAAAGTAATTATTTTTCAGCCTACTTTATATTTCTACTTCTTACATTTTCACGCAATTACTGGTACTTTCTACTCCTTACTTTAAAAATAGCCTCGTTACTTTTCTTTCATTTTGCCGTATTGAGGTAACCTGAAAGTTTCGTTACATTTTAAGCAGGAATAATAGTGTCTGAAGCTGTCGATCGAGGTTCTGACTCGGTCCATTAGCTCTGACGTGTTGCTAAATACGGGAAAAGTCCGTGTGGGCGACATTTATTGAGCTATTTTTACTGGGCGCAGCTTGGTATAACTGTTCGGATGTGAAACGATACGTTTACAGAATTTTTGGGGTGCATTTAAGCGTCTTATGAGTTGAAAAAGAATCTACATTTGTGATAAGGTGACGCTACGTTCATGGCGTCTGTTTATGTGCTGTGATCGATTCAAAGCGATCACGTGACACGCGGTGCTGGTCGTCAAATTTCAGTTTTGTTAGCACAATACTGACAGATTGTCTGACTTGTTCGTTCTATGCATGAAATATCGTCAGAAACTGTTTAACCGCGGTGTTTTGAGATATTTAAAGGGGTTTTAGAGCGTTTAGACTTCGGGAGAACACAAACGTCCGACTGCACGCACGTCCCTAAATGCAACACAAACGACACATCGACGTAGTGACGTCAGCCAGATAGAAAAAAAAAAAAAAGGAAAAAGTCCGGTGCATTTAATATCTAAAAGTTCACAGAACCTTTTCTAAACATTTTAAACACATCGATTATTTTCTTAACAGAACGTTTGTTTAAGCGATTGTCACATCCAGGCTAAAACTCATCCCAAAAGTTGATTTTTCACCGTCTTCGTTTTCAAGCTAACGGAATTAGCGGTAGTCAACGCGGCCTTAAGAGTCAACAGCGCCTCTATGGCGGCCAGGAAGAGTAATTACAGTCACATTGTGACTCCATGAAACATATGGTTATGCTCAATAATACCCCTATATGGTTATTTTAATATATTTAAATTTGCATTTAAATGTGTCTATTTTCAATGGGCATATATGCAGTTAAGACAGGTAGCTTAGTGCACCCCTAGTTTTTCAACATTAACAATATAATAGTCTAAAAAAATGGGGGAGGTGAGGTTTTATACAATAGTATGTGTGGTGCGGCCTAAGCATTTGTCTTTGTTGTTGCTTTTTCTTACGCTACTTTTACTTTTATACTTTTAAGTAGTTTTGAAACCAGTACTTTTTATTTTACTCGAGTAAAAAGCTAGAGTTGATACTTCTACTTCTACAGAAGTATTTTTAAATCCCAGTATCTATACTTCTACTTGAGTAATGAATGTGAATACTTTTGACACCACTGATTATAACTACCTGTTAAGGAAAACGGTTAATGGTGAAATCAGTATGAATGATGGTAATTATAGACATGAAGAACAAAGAACTAAACTGAGAGAGTAACTATATATATGTAAATATATACATGGACAGATAAATATGGATATATTTCCTTTGGCTTGGTCAAAGAGTCTTTTATGTAGCAGACACCTATTGTGTAGAATATAGATGTCAAGTTAATATCAAGCTTTTCTGAGAGAGTAAATGTATATTTGTAATAATGTAGCTTTACTCCACTAACAGTGAGACAAAGGTATCATCAGCAGGTGTCGGCTGTTCTGGCTTGGCAGTTTTATTTGTGAATTTATTTATTTGACTTGAACGTGTAATTAAGCTTGTGCTTTTATCAATTTTGAACCGTTCTTTAAATGAAGCTAGAGCGCTTTCTCAAGATTCTGTTCGAAAACAAAATCTTGACATTCTTTTAATTTTGGCGTCCCCTGATCCAAATATAGCAAAGCGTATGCTTCAGTTTTATTTTTCACAGATGGCTAAGCTCTAAACTCTTAATTTGACTACCGGTACACACACAACTTTTTAAGAAACATTTCATATTTGATGCATTTTTATAAAATGTTTTCCTGCAATCTTTTCTTTGTAAACATTTTTAAAGAGCAAAGCATATTTGTTGTACTCAAGTTTGTTACTAATCTTGGAGATTCGTACAGGTAGTCCCCGACTTACGAGCGCTCTTACTTATGAGCTGGCGAACGAGCAGTAAATTTGTAAACATACAATACAATACTGCACTTATGTGTTTTTAGATGAAAGTGTGTTAGCTAACCGCTTGGAAACAAGTTTCTGAGGAGGCCTTTTGTAAAATAAAACAACAGACCGGTCAGTCACATGCAGCCACAACCGCACCTGAAAATCTATCTTGTTAAACAATTAACTGACCAGACAAACTCTACAGACACACCCAGCTAGCCAACAAATGGTATCCAGATAGCTCTTTGTACAACTTCAGCTTGGAAGAATAGATTTTAACTAAATGCTTGTTGCCACTGTCTTGAGTTAAAAAACTGGTATTTTGAGTTTTTCAGTTCTCAGTTGAGAAACAAATCACAAACTGGTTTTATGTCTCTAGGCAGGATTGATTTGTAGAGGTGACATGAGATTGACATTTCAGAGGGGCTTGGCTGAGGAGTGTGTTGACTGAAAAGAATTTTGGAATTTAGTTGTGTGGAATGGTGAGTTTCAGTAATTGAATAATATTCTTGGAATGCCGGTATGTGTTGGTTGCTATGAGTTGACACACACGCGCGTGTGCACACACACACACACACACACACACACGGCGGTGCACTTGGCGCAAGCGACAGTCAGAGCCGTTAAAACTATATATATACCGGTAAGCGCGAGCAATTAATGATGAGTCAGCATGAGCAGCCTATAGTGACACAACATATATATCTTGTATCATTCAACTATGTTAGTTTTTAGCAAACAAAATGATAAATTAATGAAAATTACTTTCAAAGTGAGTTTAAAATTAAAAACCGTGTTTCTTCACGGAACATCCGACTACACGCGAATCCGACATTGTTCTTTATTCATTTATTATTATACAGCAAACTGGTTGGTCCACATAAGTTGCTTACTTGGTGGGTTAACTTCAGTGTGCTTTGGACTACTCTGACTGAGGAAGCCCTCTGGAGTGAGGGTGAAACGTTTCTGCTAAAAAGAAACTGTCCAGATGAACTGATTGAGAATGAGCGGATTTGATACCTGGACTATTGAGAATTAACTTTCTCTTCTTATTGTTCTTTATTCTTTGTCTAGACAAGACAACGCTAATATGAGCTCTAAGTGGGGTAAATATGGAAAAATATAATAAAGATTGGGAGAAAGAGCGTGCTCTTCAAGACTGGATCCGACCACAACCACAGATGGGAGAAAAATGGCAAAATCGATTGTATTATTGTATAAAGTGGAATAGTTTTTGAGTGACAGAGTTTTGAATATGTTGTGTGATGTAATGGTTGTTCCGTATTTGGTCTGTTGTGTTGGGGTTTAGGGAAAGGCGTGCGAAGCTTTTACAAATCCTATTTTTATTTTGCTAAAAGGAGCTGTAGGAGTTGTTATTGGGAAGTGCTGTGGTCACCCAACAGGTATATTGTTTCATCAATTGAAGTGAAAGGTGTTGAGATGTTATGATTGGTTGAGCGTAGTATTTTACAGGTCATGTATAGGACAAGAAAGAGAATATTACCCCCAAATATTCAATTACATTTTGTTTAAAAAGTTATTAAACCCTGAAGGGAATGTAAATGTTTGTAAAATCTTCATTTAGAACTAGTGTGAAGGAGCTGAGTTGTAAATCAGGAAACAGGATTGTGTTGACTTGATATCATCATAAACATTTATAAAACTATTTATATGTTTTAAAAGATGATTAAATCAAAGTTGTTGGGAAGGTGTGGTGCAGGTGAAGTGAAGGTTGTTGTTTGTAGTTATTTTGTGTTTTTTGAACAAGGGGCAGATATTATAACACTATTTTCGTCTTTCTGCACCCTTTCATTCAGTGTTTTTCTTTCTTTTTATTCTGATGAATCTGTTTTGTTTTCAATAAAAAGAAACATGTCGCGCTGGGGCTGTTTGTTTACGTCGTAGTTTCAGGGAAACGTTGGCTCAAACTTTATTCTTCATCTTCTGACTCTCATCATATTCTATCGAGTGGAAACTCTTCAGATTAAACAAGTTAGATGTTTCCACAGCTAGTTAGAACGACTGTCCGTCACGTTTTGAAAAATAAAGAAACCGAGTGGGACTCGCTGCAGAAGAAGCCTGCAGTTTAACAAAACCGAACTACGTTAGTCTTTCCTCTCATCAGTGATGTCGTCTGCTTTCTCTTCGCTTGTGAAACTTTGTTCAGTCACATTCTGACGGTCATGAGCACTCATTTGACCCGTTTTGAAGCGAAAACTTAACGCACTTTGGAGACTAGCTTAACTTTTAGCCTGCAACCGCTAACGTCTGCTGCTGGAGTGAGCGCTGCGTAACAGCGACGTCACCACGCACGTTTTGTGTCACAGCCTTTTCTGTCCGGGCGCGTTGTTGAAGCAGCCGCTTCAACCCGAACAGAAAGAGAAAAACGTCAGTGAAAAGTTGTAAAATCCTATCGAAATATCGAAAATATGAAAGCTACATGGCGAGTGATGAATGATGTTTTGAAGAACCATAGGTCAAAGATGGGTATTTCAAAACATTTTGTAAAGGATAATGATGAAATTCATGACGACATTGAAATTGCAAACGGATGTAATCAATACTTTGTGAATGTTGGATCAGTCCTTGCAGATACAATACCTAAGGTAAATGATACAGTGAACCACTCAATTATTAACTGTATAAATAGTATTTTTCTTAAGAAAATCGACAAAGAAGAATTAATGAATGTGGTTAAAACTTTTTCAGACAAGAGATCCAAAGGCTGGGTTGATATGGACATGAAGCTTGTGAAGAATATCATGAGTCATATCGTTAAGCCATTTACATATATATGTAACTTATCATTTTCGACAGGAACATTTCCAGAAAATATGAAAACTGCTAAAATAGTATCTCTCTTTAAAGATGGTGATAAAGGTATATTCAACAACTATAGAACAATATCCCTATTGCCACAGTTTTCGAAGATTTTAGAAAAATTATTTGTGCTAAGATTAGATGAATTCATTGAAAAACAAAATATCTTGAGTGAGAGTCAATATGGATTTAGAAAACAAAACTATGTCAATGGCTATCATGGAATTTATGGAACACATAAGCATAAAATGAAATAATAAAAGTGTAATACTGTCCTGAGTTTTTGCATAGTAGTATGAAAAGTATAAAAACGTAAATCTATAAAATAAACTGAAGTTTCTAGCATTGACATTTGCAAAGAGTGGCACAGCAGCATATAAGTTAATGTACACAGTATATGTATGAGGTAGTTGATGTTGGTATAGAGGCAAAGTGACATATGCAGTGAGGCACATAAGGCACATTTGGCATCCTTAGATAAGGGTAGTCAGAGAATGCTGTATATGTATCTGCAGTAGTATAGATAAAAGTAGTGTAAATGTAAAGCAGTAGTAATAAATGTAAACAGTATTAATAAATGTAAACAGTGAATGTAAACAGTAGTATGACTATAGGCAGTAATGTAATACAAACATTAGTGCAAATATGAGAAGTAGTGCAAACTGAATGAACACATGACCAAGAGTTTAGTGAATAAACCCGTTTGATGACACAGAGTCCAGTGATAAAAGATTTACTAAAAGCAGGAGTGCTTGTGGAATGCTATGACTCACCTTGTAACACGCCTATTTTTCCAGTAAAAAAGGCCCCACCCTCTTCCGGCTGGAGGGTGGTGCAAGATTTGCAAGCAGTAAACAGGAAGAAATGCAGCAACAAGCACCTCTAAATGAACAAAAAATGTGGCTCTCAAAAGGAGCCAAACAAACAGATGGTCTTTTCACTTGTCCTGAAAACAAACTAATCCTACCAAAAAATCTCTATAAATGCGCAGCAATATTGAGCCATGGAAGACTCATGTCTCAACAGGAGGGATGGGATAGGATTAGTGGAAAAACTATACACAACTTATGGATTCAACTCTTATTCAAAAAATTTTTGTGTGGGTCCACTTAAACCATTGCAAACTTATGATTCAAAACAAGGATGAATAAACTGATTGCTGAGAGCAAAAATGACTAAAATAGACTTTTTATTAGCTACTTTTGCCTAAACTTCGCCTAAACTGTACTTTTGTGTTTTGTGATCCTCATAATTTGGTATACAGTTTAAATAAAATAGGAAATTAGAACTGAAATTAGGAATTCTTCATTCAGCTCACAGAGGGAGCCCGTTGTACAAAGGGGGCTGTATTTATAGTATACAGTCATCTCAAATCGGTGAAGATTGTCCACAACTCTGTGAGCTACTAGGAAGAAAACCTAGTTTCAGCATTATGAGGACCACAGACCAAAATAAAGGTTTAACAGCCGTAGCATTTCTAATCTTATTGGTAAAAATGCGTGTTAATAGACCAATATCGTTGTTACCACAGTTTTCCAAAATTTGGAGAAGTTATTTGCAACTAGATTGGACGGATTTATCATCAAACAGAATATATTAAGAGGCTAGCCTGTATAAATAAAGGTTGAATGAATGAATGAATGAAAGTAACAGTCAATATGGATTTAGATCTAATACTTCAACATCAATGGCTCTTATTGAATTAATGGAACAAATAACAACTGCTGTTGACCAGAAAAAGAGTTGTGTTAGTATTTATGTTGATCTAAAGAAGGCATTTGATACTATTGACCACAAAATTCTTCTTGAAAAGCTGTATAGGTATGGTATTAGAGGGCCAGCATTACAATGGGTTAATAGTTACTTGAAAGAAAGAAAACAATTTGTTCAAATAAATGATGTCAGATCTGAACTTTGTAACATTACATGTGGAGTGCCGCAGGGTTCTGTACTTGGACCCAAGTTATTTAATCTATATGTGAATGACTTGGTAGATGTGTCAGAACTCCTTAAATGTGTTTTATTTGTCGATGACACAACATTTTTGTTTGGGTAATGACATTGAACGATTGTTGGAAAAGATACAGACAGAATTTGTAAAATACAAAATTGGTTTCACCTAAATAAATTATCGTTAAATTTGGAAAAAACATTTTACATGATATTCAGTAATAGTAAAAGGAATGTTGATGCACCATTTACAGTAGATGGAATTGAGATTCATAGAGTTAGTGAGGTAAAGTTCCTGGGTGTCATCATTGATAGAAAATAAAAATAAAAATAAAATAAAATTATAGATATCCATCAAACATGTTGTTTCAGAAACTAAAGATATTGAAGTTCTATGACTTGGTTGATTATAGCATTTTTGCTTTTTATGTATAGGGCTAATAAAAATACATTGCCTGTAAATATACAAATAAATTTTGTTAAAAGGGAGAGCACTTATATTTTTTAAGGGTCAGAAATGTTTGTGAAACAGTTATCACAGTTAAAAGTAAATTTAAACCACAGTCTCGCAGTGACATCTGGTGGTGGTGTGGGGATGAGAGACTTTTTGACAGACTGCCTCAGAACACTACTGGTCAATCAATTGCATCCACTACAACATTCAGAGATTGAGCAACTACACTGTGGCTGGATTTGAGGCGGTACA
>JBBPBX010074280.1:0-17615 GCA_038048925.1 Garcialebias charrua
TTAAATGTAAATGCTGATTACCTGTCTCCCTAACAGACCAGCTGCGCTCTATCACAACGTCTTCCATATATGGGCAAGAGGAAGTGTGCAGCACCATACTTCAGGGACAAGCTGCCCAGGCTACAATCTACCCCAACTTTTTGTGTTGACGGCCCGTCAACATAAATAACGCACTAACACCATGGTCGAAAAATATCAGCCACATTGCTATCAGCACCACTGATCTGAGAGACTGTAGCCCCTTCGACTTTACATCTTGGCCTCTCTGGAAGGTGATGAGGGTTTGAATGATAACCGGCCGTTTTCCTTGTCGTCTGTCGGAGGGGGCCCAAGCTTTCTCCAGTCTCTTGAAGAGCAACTGTAGAGGCCCTCTGGTCTTTGGTTGCTACAGCCTGGGTACATTTTGAAAGCACATCGGTCATGATGAGAACATTTTCCTTACCATCTTGTGATGGTTCTTTCAAGGTAAAATCTATCGCCAAGACTTGGTTTGGTCTTGAGGCCAACAAATGGCCCATGGCTGCCCATGCCTGGGGGTGTGTTGCTTTGGCCAAGGTGCAACGTTCACATCGTTGGCACCAATCTCTAATCTCTTTGTGCATCAGAGGCCAGTAACACCGCTCCCTAATGAGCTCAGTGGTCCGCTCCACTCCCTGATGTCCATGACTTTGGTGCAGCTGTTTCATCACCTCCTCCTTCAAGGACTCAGGCAGCAACAATTGATGAACATCCTCACCCCCATCAGGACGCTGTGTATGGCGATATAACAGGCCATTCAGCTGGACCATTTTGTTCCACTGTCGAAGTAGCTCCAGAACTTTTGGGGAGAGTCTGGCCTTTTCTGCTTTATCTGGATGTCTCTGAGTCCTCCACGACTTTAAAAAAAAAAACACTTATGTTAGGATCAGCTTCTTGGAGGGTGATGATGTCATTAGGGGCATGGGTGGGGAAAATGGACACTGTAGCCTGGAGCACATGTTGAGTTACATCTGGACAGCTTGGCTGCTTTCCCACCTGCTGGTAAGCCACCGCAACCTCTCCTTGTAGTGGAGTTGGATGCTGTAGGACGAGGTTCATCCTCTGTTGATGACAGTTTCTGGCTATATGACCAGGTTTCTGGCAGCGCCTACAGATAATGGGAGTTGTTCTGTTCAAATATGGCCTATGTGAGGACCTTGAAATGGATTGCAACTGTAACACATGTTGATTACAGTTTCTGGCTATATGACCAGGTTTCTGGCAGTGCCTGCAGATAATGGGGGTTGTTCTGTTCAAATATGGCCGATGTGAGGACCTTGAGATGGATTGCAACTGTAACACATTTTGAGAGAGCAGATTAATCTGATCCTGTTGCTTTAACAGCATTTCCTTTATTTCTGACAAATCAGAAGACCCTGAGATAACCTCTGAATCTGGTCTACTGCTTTGGGATCTGTGTAATGCACAATATGATGGTACAGAGTAGCTCCGTTTTCTTACTTCAGCTGGTTGTCCCTCCTGTTCCCACCTAATTGCTTCCTTCCTAATGTCCAAAAGCGTACACTCTGGGTTGTGTCTAATTAGTTTTTTCAATTCTCTACATAAGGTAGGATCATGGACATGTTCAGCAAACTGGTCTTTCAAAAGCATGGCACCATGAACAACAGCATTTGGTGCATTGGCAGTAATTTTTTTCCATTAAACAAAACAGTGCATGAGAAAACTCCTTCAATGATTCACCCTCTTCCTGTCTTCTAGAAAAAAATCTTCCTGCAAAGTTACATAAGACTTAGAGCAACCATACAGTTCTTGTAAAATTGCAAAAATGCGTTCAGGGTCTCTGTCAGCCCGGGGCCTATCGTATTTCCTCTTTAGCTTCACCTTCCAGGTGATCAAACACAAAATAGGCTTGGTCTAGAGAAGATAGATGTCCAGCCCGTACACTGGATCGGACCTCCTCTATCCAGTCCATAACCCCGATCCCCACAGTACCTCTAAAAACAGGACATTTACGTTCCCTTGGGATGTAAAAGAGCCGCTCCATTACTGGCACTTCTCCCGCAGAGACAGGTTGGGGACCCTTCCCTGTCACACCACTAGAAGGTAAAGAGTCTTGATCAGTCATAAACTTTTCTTGAAGTTTCTGGTTCTCCACCTGAAGGTGATGCAACATGTCCTTCAGCTCCTGAAGTTGTTCCTCCATGGTTCCACATCGTAGAGTTCCTTTCATGTTCCACCACAGATTGATCAGACTCCGTGTCCCTCGTCGAACCTGCTACTGTTTCAGTAAAAAAAAAAACACACCAAAAAAAAAAATCACTACTCCCACCTAGCCCTATTCAAATCAGTAAAACAAATTTCTGCAAGCATGTGCCACTGTCTTACAAAGTTCTACCAGCAACGCCAGTTTGTGACCTAAGGTACAGCTTTCATTATATGTGGAGGGCTTTAGGCCCTTCTTTACACAGATAAGTTTGTAAGAATCAACAGAGGCACTGCTGCAAGTTAAATACAGTTTATTAAAAATAGTCACAATTTAAAACATCATTTAAAAAATGACCACACTAGAAGTGGGAGACATCTAAGAATCTTAACACTAAAAAAAATAGTTAAAACCCTTCACAAAACTAAAAGTAAAAATAAATCAAAACTGAAACAGCAGGGCAGCCTTCTCTAAAGTGAGCTCAGTGCTCTGTATGCCACTCTCAGTATATGTCACCTCTGCACGAGTCATCAGCATCAGCCTGGAATCTGATCTCCTTTGTGATCTACCTACTTTTAAATGCAAATGCTGATTACCTGTCTCCCTAACAGACCAGCTGCGCTCTATCACAGCGTCTTCCATATATGGGCAAGAGGAAGTGTGCAGCACCATCCTTCAGGGACAAGCTGCCCAGGTGCTGGTGTAGATTCTCAGTCGTCCAGGACATGATAAAATCAAAAAAGGCGTTCAATACAGAGCAACTGGACTTTATTTGTAAAAGCTGCCCAGGCTACACTTGTATACCAGCTCCAAAAAGAATCCATAACATCTAACCAGTAACATTGAACACATGAAAATAATTTATTGTGAAGTTGCAAAAGACCTAAAATTGGGTTCTGAGTAAATTTACAGTTTTGAGGCTGCACAATGGCGCAGTTGGTAGGACTGTTGCAGGTGTTAAAATCCCAGCCAGGGGTCTTTCTGCATGTGTTTGCATGTTCTCCGTGTACATGCATGGGTTCTCAGAGTTACTAAGAAACAATGATAAATTACAAAATTGAAAAACAAGGGCACAATGCAACTTTTTAGTGTACTGTAATCTATAAAAGAAAGAGCTGCCTGGTTTGCTCCACTTGCAGTGGAGATGAAGATGGTCCATTCAGAAAAGCAGAGCTGCATCAAACTTTAATGTGGAACTGCAGAAGAAAACAAAACAAAAGCAAAAATTGAATTGTTTATGCATATCACCATGAGAAAAGCCTACTGAGACTAACTGACCACCAAAACGTATACCTATACCTCTACTGTATTTGTGTCAGTGTATTTTGTAAGTACCTACCATGTATATATATTTTCTTCAATCTTTCCTCTTCTTTTTTTCTTGTCAGTTTCTCTTCTCTTTATTCCTCGTTGTCTCATCTTCTCTGTGTTGAGTGGAGGCAAATGTCTCTTATTTATTTCGGTCTCTTGCCTTTCTTTTCCCCCCAAAACTGAATCTAAGATTATTATCCAAAATCTTCTTTTCCATCATGGTGATTTAACTGTTTAAAAACAAAACGTCCAACTTTTAAGCATTTTTGCTATTTTTGTTCTCTTCTGTTCACAGCAGCAGTTTTCTGTTGGTCATGTCTCGAAAAATGTCAATGACCTCACTGTGAATGACTGGCACATCCTTCTCGATTAACTTTAAAAAAAATTAAAATCACAAATTTTTGTCTCATGAAGTTAAAATTTTTTTTACAAAACAAACTTATTTGTGCATGTCAGAAATCTTTGCTTGCTATTCGTTTTTGTTTGTCATTCAAAGTTTTGCTTGCGATTCTCACATGATTTTCACATGACGTCGTGGGCAGACCCTAAAATAGCAAAAAAAAAGATTTCTGATGTGTGCAAATAAAAGTTTAATATTTTACAAATAACTTTTTAAGTTCACGAGAGAAAAATTAGTTATTTAATTTTAAAAAGTTTTTTTTAAACAAAAGTTTTTGTTAAAAAAATAATCATTACAATTCCAAAAGTTTTGATTACAATTTTATTTTACTTAACTTAGGTTAGTTTTTTTCATTGAATAACTGTGAAATAAATTTAATTCCATACTCTGCGAACCAGACCCTAAACTTACTTAAAGTCTGGATAGAGTTTTTTCCCCTTCATTTGTACGCTTTTATTGGACAGAAGCAACTTGATTGGTTATTACATACATTATATCTATTATGGTAGTTCAGGGTGAGTTATTTTTAATTCTAAATTAATATCCTTGTTGGACTTTTATTTAAGTGCTATTCTCCTTCAAGATACGTTTACCTAACGCTAGAATAAATGCAATGTACATTATGCAGCAAAGGAAGTTAGAAGATCGGATATATATCCATTATGGAGAGATGATAGGTTTTGGATGGGCGATGTTCTCCCTATTGCATAAGCCAGGGGTGTCAAAGTCAAATACACCGAGGGCCAAAAAACAAATTTGCTACAAGCCAAGGACCGGACTGGTTCAATTATTATTTTAAGGGGGTGATATATGATAATATTTTTCTTTTTTCTGCACTCTTTTCATTCAATGTTTTCTTTTAGATGAATTTGTTTTATTTTGTCTCTTTAAAATGAACGAATAAATGAATTAAATAAAATATTTAATAGCTTTACATCTGCTAAGTTATTTGCATAAATCAACACAGACATGTTCCTGCCTTTAGTATTTTACATTGTTTTATATTGTAGCAGTTTATGTTTCTTTTTTTAACAGTTTTCTTGTGATGTTTAATAAGTATGCTTTTTTATGATTGTTTACTGTTGGCTGCAAGTATCAAGCTGCGAAATCCTTCATTTTCTACAGCTGATAGCTGTTGGTCATTAATTATGATGAAGTTTAGCAACTTCTCGGTGAACATTTGAGCTCCGTGGCTTCAGCGGTGTGTTTTTATTGTTCAATCCGGGGCGGGGGCTCTGATTTTGGTCAGCCGCTCTCAGCCTGTCCATCCTCCGAGACGGTCAGACAGCGGGTCGGACTGGATGCAGCCGGCCGCGATCGGTCTCCCTGTTTCGGTTCAGCGATGTAAAACTAACTTGACCGCAGTTTAATGTGGCGCTATGGCTCTACAGACATTGCACGTTGCTGTCTTGCGGTGTTTAGCGTAAAATACTTCCAAACAGTGGACGTGTTACAATTAAAAGTTGGCTAGCTGTTAGCTAAAGTGCTACTCACTCAATCCACACAATGTAGCTGGTTGCAAACTGAAAGGGATTTCCTGAATGTGAGGCAGGTCTTATTACTCTGGTTCATGAGTGTTGTGTCCTGCAATTGCATAAGACTGACAGCAGGGGAACCTCCGAGTAGGGAGAGAACAGGATGTGTAGAGGAGAGAAGAAGAGGTGGAGAAGTGTTGAATAAAGCATGGTGTTCGTAACGGAGCTACGTCTGCAGTGGTCTGATTCTACTCTTACATATTAGCAACACCACAACATTGGCGACGAAGATGGCTCTTTCTGTACCTTTGCCTGCTCCATTCATGCCTTGCCCAGGTGAACCGACGATACCTTTTTCAACATGGTTGAAGATGTTCGACAACTACATGCTGGTGATAGCCGCTTCGGGAGACGACTGGCCTGATCCTAGAAAGCGCGCGGTTCTACTCCATGCTTTGGGTACGGAAGGACAAAGACTTTTCTACAGCCTGACGAATACCGGGACCACGTTCGCTACTGCTAATACTGCCCTTAAAGAACATTTCGTCCCGAAGGTGAACGTCATTGCTGAACGTCACAAGTTTCGACAACGTGTACAGAGGCCGGATGAAAAGGTACAACAATTCTTAGCTTCGCTGCATGAGTTAGCTGCCACATGTGACTTTGGAAACATGGAGGAACAAATGCTACGTGATCAACTGATAGAGCGTGTTGCTAATACTCGTATCAGAAACAGACTGTTACTCGAACCAGAGCTAACTCTTGCTAAAGCTACTACGTTGGCGCTACAAATTGAGAGTGGATTAAGAGATGCTAACGTACTTTCTGATGCTACCGCTGCTAGCATTTCTGTTCCCGTGAGGGCCGTACTGTCTGATGCTAACGCTGCTAACGCTTCAGCTCCCGTGAGGGCCGTACAAAGACAGCCGAAGTCAAGCCGCCGCTGGGACGCGAGGAGGACGCCGCGGGACCATGCTACTTCCACGACTCAAGCTGCTGCCACTACACGCCATTCCTGCTTCCGCTATGGATCCTTCGACCATCTTGCTAACCACCCTTCATGCCCTGCTGCTAAAACGACATGCAACGAGTGTGGTAAAGTGGGTCATTTTTCACGTGTTTGCCGTTCAACTCAAAAGGAGGTACGTGAAGTCATCGTTAATGAAGCTGTAGGAGGTGGTGAAGAGACGACACAGGAGACGGGATGCAGGTCTTCACTTTATTCACTCCTACTTAAACTGGCGGGAAAACCACCCAACTCCGCCTTATATACCCACATAACATCCGGTCCTCTGGACCTTTCACAATAAAAGCATCCTTAACACATTCGGTCCACTGGGTGTGAGTAGAGCCCCCTAGTGGTCCACCACACACGCCCCCCCAGAACACCCAGTAAGGTCCATCACTAGTCCCGCGTTTTAGGTTTGATTAAACGCCCAGAACGGCTGAACCTGGGCCCCGCAGAACCAGTTTGATGAAGCGGGGGGTGACGATGAGGGGCTGCAGAAGATTCAGGCTCCAATGGTTGTTGAGAGTCTCTGGAAGGAGGGCCGCAATCCGTTAGCAACGTGGATGGAGGTCTGCCCCTGCGAGGAGCCTGGGCCGTAACAACCTGATCATCTGACACAACATGAGCCGGTTTAAGCCTATCGATACAGACAGTCTCAGTACGACCCCCTAAATCTAAAAGGAAATGTTTTGGGCCTGGCTGAAGAACCCGAAACGGTCCATCATACACAGGCTGTAGTGGTGTCCTGTGTGCATTGTGTTTGACAAAAACAAATTTAGAGGACTCCAGACTCTTAGGGACAAATGACTGAGGTAAACAATGGTGTACCGGGCCAGGGACACGAACGGAGTCCTCCTGAGACGAAAAATGTTGCAACGGCGGGGCGAACTGTGGTGAGGGTACCTCAGGTAAAAACTCACCGGGGACGCGCACAGGTTGACCGTAAACCAGTTCAGCCGGGGAAGAGCTCAGGTCCTCTTTGGTTGCGGTACGTAAACCTAACAACACCCAGGGAAGACGGTCAATCCAGTTGTCACCGGTCAATGCAGCTCGCAGTGCAGCTTTCAATGACCTGTGAAACCGTTCACACAAACCATTAGCTTGAGGGTTGTAAGCTGTGGTCCTGTGAACGTTCGTCCCCAGGCCCTTGGCCATGGTAGACCAAAGCTCAGAAACAAACTGCGGGCCCCTGTCTGATGTAATGTCTGAAGGGGGGCCAAAACGTGCAACCCAGGTAGACAAAAATGCCCGGGCCACCACTGCAGCCGTTGTGGATGTCAGAGGAACCACCTCTGGCCACCTGGTGGTCCGATCTATCATAGTCAGCAGATGAGTAAAACCTTGTGATGGAGGCAGAGGGCCCACCAGGTCCACGTGCACATGGTCAAACCGCCGACTAGGGATAGGGAAAGGTTCCAAAGGTGCTTTGGTGTGTCTGTCAACCTTAGCACGCTGACATGGGACACACGCTGCTGCCCACTCCTTAACCGCTTTACGCAGACCGGGCCAAACAAACTTTGAACTGACCAGTTTCACCGATGCTCTAACCCCTGGATGAGAAAGGGAATGCAAGGAGTCAAAAACGCGGCGTCGCCATGAAACTGGAACCAGGGGGCGGGGCCTGCCAGTAGAAACGTCACAGAGCAGGAGAGGACCTCCGTCATTCACCTGCCGTTCCTCCAACTCGAGGCCCGTGGGCCCGGACTGGAGCTCGAGTATTTCTGCGTCGCTACGTTGGTCCGCAGCCATGGCAGAAAAATCGATGCCCACGTACACGGGGGAGATCAGCACCCGGGAGAGACAGTCGGCCACCACGTTGGACTTTCCAGCCACATGCTGAATGTCTGTAGTAAATTCAGACACCGCTGCGAGGTGGCGTTGCTGGCGGGCGGACCAGGGGTCAGAAATTTTCGACATGGCAAACACCAAGGGTTTGTGGTCAACGTATGCAGTGAACTGGCGGCCTTCCAGGAAAAACCTGAAATGGCGTGTAGCTAGGTAAAGTGCCAGCAACTCTCTGTCAAAAACACTGTATTTAAGCTCATTGTCCCGCAGCGTACGGCTGTAAAATGCAAGCGGCTGCCAAACTCCTGACACCTGCTGTTCTAACACAGCCCCCACCGCGACATCAGATGCGTCTGTTGTCAAAGCTATTTGTGCCGCCGGGGATGGATGGGCCAGAAGGGCAGCAGTGGCCAGTGCAGCTTTAGCATCACCAAATGCCTGTAGGCGTTCTGGTGTCCAGTCAACACTGTCGTTGGGCTTTTTCTTTTTCAGCGCTCCATAGAGCGGGCGCAGCAGTTGTGCTGCCCTGGGGAGGAAACGGTTATAGAAATTCACCATTCCCAAAAATTCT
This sequence comes from Garcialebias charrua, assembly GCA_038048925.1. Taxonomy (NCBI): domain Eukaryota; kingdom Metazoa; phylum Chordata; class Actinopteri; order Cyprinodontiformes; family Rivulidae; genus Garcialebias; species Garcialebias charrua. The sequence goes on from JBBPBX010074280.1 coordinate 8,734, forward strand.
TGTAGCGCTTTAACAGACTGGGGCTGTGGAAAATCTGACACCGCCTGCACTTTGTTTGGTAACGGGACGGCACCACTTGCAGAAATGCGGTGGCCCAAAAAGTCAATGACTGGCAGTCCAAACTGGCATTTTGCTGTATTTACAATCAGGCCATGTGCTGCTAGGCGCTGAAAAACCTCACGGAGGTGGGACATGTGCTGGTCAGCTGAGCTGCTAGCCACCAGGATGTCGTCCAGATACACAAATACGAAGGACAGACCCCTTAGTACTGAATCCATCAACCGCTGAAATGTTTGTGCTGCACCTTTAAGACCAAAAGGCATGCGCAAAAACTCAAACAGGCCGAAAGGCGTGATCACAGCGGTCTTAGGGACATCCTCCACATGCACAGGAACCTGGTGGTACCCCCGTACTAAATCTACTTTTGAAAAAATAGAGGTCCCATCCAGGTGCACTGAGAAATCCTGGATGTGGGGGATGGGGTAACGATCGTTCTCCGTGATGTTATTAAGGCGGCGGAAATCCCCACATGGACGCCATTTGCCGTCTGCTTTGGGCACCATGTGCAGGGGGGAGGCCCACGGGCTGTTTGAGCGTTGCACGATGCCTAAATGCTCCATGTTAGCAAACTCTTCCTGTGCTATTGCTAGCTTAGTAGCATCGAGGCGGCGTGCACGTGCGAACACCGGGGGACCTGTTGTGGGAATATAATGTTCAACCCCATGCTTTGTGTTTGTGTTGGCAAAGTTAGGAACAGTCAGCGAGGGAAACTCAGACAATAAACGTTGAAACACATCACCCGAAGCTAAAAAATTAGCATGCATTAGAGGCCCAGCTCCTCGCGTCTCACAAGGCAGTGACGAAAAGGACACCGCGTCGATTAAACGTCTGTTAGCCATATCAACCAGGAGCCCGTGAGCACAAAGAAAATCGGCCCCTAAAATAGGGACTGAGCTAGCAGCTACCACAAAGTTCCACTGGAAGTCTCGTTCATGGAAACGAACAGTCACCAACCTTTCACCAAACGTCTTGATGGGTGAGCCGTTAGCCGCGGTTAGCTGCGGGCCGCAGCCTTCAGCCAACATGTCGGAGCCAGACGGGGGAACAAGGCTCTTCTGCGAACCAGAGTCCACCAGGAACCGCCTCCCCGACCTCGAGTCTTCGATGAAAAGCAGCCTTTCCTTGTCGCCAACGGCCGCGGCTGCTAGCGTGCGTTGGCGTTGTCGTTTCCCTGAGGTTTGTAGCTGCACGGTGGGACGCACCGTCGTGCTTTGGCGCCAAAACGCTTGTGGTAGTAGCAAAAGGCGGCTCCTGTCCGCCCGCGGCTAGCGACCCCTGCTACCACCGATGGCTCGTCCGGCGCTGAGGGCGTTGCTTGAAACTCGGGCGCTGCTGGAGATCCGTGGGCCGCCATCTGGACTTCGAAGGTCCTTGTCGTTAGAAGAATGCGGTCAGCTTCTCCGGCCAGCGCGCGGTAATTCTTCTGCTGCAGAAGCGTGGAGTTGGCCAGGACATTACGCACTTGTGGCGGAAACTTGCGGAGGAGAAGGTGGCGGAAGAGGAACTCGCAGTCGCCTGAGCCCCGCAAGGCTAACATGCCCTCCACTAGCTCCAGAGCTGTGCCATCGCCCAAACCGGGGAAGGAAAACAGTTTCTCCGCGCGCTCCGCGTCTGAAAGTGTATAACGCTGCAGAAGGAGCTCCTTGATTGCGGCGTATTTTCCTTGTGCAGGAGGGTCCTCGAGCAGGCTCATTACCCGCTGGGCTGACCGTGGGTCCAGCGCCGCAACCACATGATGGTATTTGGTGTCGTCTGAAGAAATCCCGCGAAGGGCGAACTGCGCTTCGACGTGTGCAAACCACGCTGGGGCAGCGTTCAGCCAGAAGTCCGGCATCCTGCCGGACACCGCAAAAGCGAGCGAGGCCGCCTGTGGGGGTTCCACCACAGGGGACAGCTGAGGGGAGCTGGCTGTAGCTTCATGCGTCGACATATTCAGCTCACGAGGGTCACCAATTGTAGGAGGTGGTGAAGAGACGACACAGGAGACGGGATGCAGGTCTTCACTTTATTCACTCCTACTTAAACTGGCGGGAAAACCACCCAACTCCGCCTTATATACCCACATAACATCCGGTCCTCTGGACCTTTCACAATAAAAGCATCCTTAACACATTCGGTCCACTGGGTGTGAGTAGAGCCCCCTAGTGGTCCACCACAAAGCCACGATTCTTTACATGAACAATGCAGTGCAAGACAAGATTCTCTGCACAGTTCAAGTGACTGTTAATGGACGAGGTACAGATGTTGAGCTGATTGTGGATACAGGCTCATCAGTGTCCATTATACCAGAAGAGATCTACCACACCTACTTTTATGACTGTGTACTAACTGAACCTACAGTTACTCTTGTTACTTATGCAAAAGAGAAAATTGCTGTGAAAGGGTGCTTAAAAGCTACTATTTCTCATGATGGTATTTTTACTGAAGGTACTCTTATTGTTGTTCAGTCAGGTGCTGCTCTGCTGGGTTTAGATTTATTCCAAGCATTACAAATGAAGCTTGAGGGATGTCAAATTGTTACTGCTAATGCTACTTCTCCTACCTCTATGGTTCAACCAGCTTTAACAAATACTGCTTCTGATCATTCTCCAGGAATGTCAGTTCGGGAAGTTGGTTATGCTAAAAACTTCATACATAAAGTACAGATGTTGCCAAATGCTGTTCCAGTGCAACAAAAACTCAGGAGACTTCCATTTTCAGTACGACAAGCTGTGGAAGAGATCAAGGATCTCCAGGAGAAGGGTATCATTGAACGTGTTGATGCTTCTCCGTGGGTTTCTCCCATAGTTGTGACACAGAGAAGAGATGGAGGAAAGCCTCGCATATGTGTGGATCTGCGAGAGCCTAACAAAGCAATTGTTGCTGATTGTCATCCATTACCGCACATAGATGAATTGTTTTCAAATCTTCGAGGGGCTACTGTTTTTTCTATGATTGACTTAGCTTCTGCATACCACCAAATTCCTCTGCATCCTGAAAGTCGTGATATTACTGCATTCATCACTCATGATGGACTTTTTTGTTTCTGCAAAGTTCCTTTTGGTTTAGCTTCTGCCCCGTCAGCGTTTCAGAAAATGATGTTGATCATTCTTACAGGCTTACCAGGTGTACAAGCATACCTGGATGACATCATCTGCTTTGGTGTCACACAAGAAGACCATGATAAACATTTACGGAGAGTACCTCAAGCTCTAACTGATGCTAGGCTTACATTAAACATGCAAAAATGTAAATTCAGTCAGTCTTCCCTAAATTATCTGGGTCACACCATTTCGAGGGAGGGTCTTCAACCAGATCAGGATAGACTTGCTGCTGTGATTCATGCTCCAGCTCCACATGACACGTCTTCTTTAAGGTCTTTCTTAGGTCTTGCATCATGGTACAATAAGTTCATTCCAGGCTTTGCAACGGTTGCTGAGCCACTACGTGAGGTGCTCAGAGAGTGTACAGATTCCACTTTCAAGTGGACTACGGAAGCTCAGTCTAGCTTCACTTCACTGAAGGACTTGATTGTAAATTGTCCTGCCTTAGCTCTGTACCACCCTGAATTGCCAATTTACGTTACTACTGATGCCTCAGATTATGGTTTAGGTGCTGTGTTAACGCAGCTACATCCAAATCAAAGTGAGAGAGTTGTCGCTTTTGCATCAAGAACTCTTTCTCCTGCTGAGCGCAAGTATTCCACGGTCGAACGTGAAGCTCTTGCCTGCGTTTGGGCAGTGGAAAGGTGGAGAACATACCTGTGGGGTCGTCGTTTTGCTCTTCGTACAGACCACCAAGCACTTACCACCTTACTCACTTCTAAAGGTGCTGGCCGTGCTGGATTGAGAATCGCCCGATGGTCTGCGCGACTTCTCTGCTTCACGTATGACATTACTTACCGTCCAGGACATAAAAATGTCATGGCTGACTGTTTGTCTCGATTACCATTACCGGCTGGAGATGAGGCAACAGAGGAACCTGACATGATTGCTGCTGTGTTTAAAGAGGCACTGTGTGCTATTTCTCTGGCAGAGTTTACTAATGCAAGTGACACCTGTCCAGAACTGTCACTATTGCGCAACCAGATTGAAAAAGGTTGGCCAAAAGTTAAAAAAGGTCTTCCAGAGAACCTTGCTCCTTACTTTCAAATTCAAAATGAGTTGTCAGTCCATGGTTCACTAGTACTACGACTTGCAGATCGTTTAGTTGTTCCTGCTTCACTGCGTGCCAGGGTTGTTGATTTGGCACATGCAGGACATCAAGGCATTGTCCGTACAAAGCAGAGACTGCGTGAACTTTTTTGGTGGCCAGGTCTGGATCAATTTGTACATTCTATCATTGCTTCCTGTGTTAATTGCCAGTTCAGTGATAAGGTTGCAATAACTAACACTGCTCCACTTACTCCTGTTGAATTTCCTAGCAAACCATTGGAAAATGTTGCAATTGACATTACAGGTCCGTTTGAAAATGCTAACTGGGACTGCCGTTATGCTATTGTGCTAACAGATTACTACAGCAAATGGCCTGAGGTTGCATTCGCTCCTACTGTTACTACAGATGTAATAATACGGGTTTTAAACACTGTGTTCAGTAGGGAGGGTAATCCGATGTATCTTGTTTCAGATAATGGTACTCAGTTTACTTCGCATGCGTTTAGTACTTTTCTGAGAGAGAGAGAGATACAGCACTTAAAGTCAAGTGTATATTATCCCAGAGCAAATGGTGCTGTGGAAAGATTTAACAGAGTGCTTAAAGACTGCATACAAACAGCTGAAAGAAGTCACAGCTCATGGAAGGAAGCTGTCACTGAATTCCTTCACAACTACCGAGCTACTCCGCATGCAACTACCGGAGTCACTCCATTTGAACTACTGAGGAACAGAAAGATGCGTACCAAGTTAAACATACTCCCAGTAGAACTGAAGAGCAAAAGCCAAGCTCAAATACAACAGAGGGTGAAACAAAAGCAAAACAAAATGAAGGAATATACTGACAAGAAAATGAGAGCTAAAGTACCAACATTCAACGTGGGTGACACGGTTCGTGTTCGCAGACCGGATCACGTTTCCAAAGGATCTTCCAGATTTACAGAACCACGTACTGTAAGAAAGAAAGTTGGACCAAATACTTTCTTACTGAGTGATGGGCGCAAGTGGAATGCTTCAAAACTTGCACTCTTCCCAAAACAAATCCTACGTGCTTCAGAACAAAATGATGATGTACTCGATACATATGCACTGCCAGGAAATACTGATGAACCGCTTGCTGTGTTGAGAAGAAGTCAAAGAGATAGAAATGCACCAAGATGGTTGTCAGGTTTTGTAAGCTAGAGTGAAAAAAAAAGTAAACTACTGTAGCAGTGTGATGTTGTTACACTAAATTGTCAAGTGAAAAGCTATTCCAGTAAGAAATTATGAGTATCGGCAGCTTTTATTTTGAAAAGACGACAGATCCATTTCCAAAACAGCGGGTCACTTCCTGTTTCAAAACTATTCTTTTTATTTAAATTGAATGTGCTCTGAACAAAACTGTGAATTATTATTGTTACTGTTAATAATAATAATAATGAATTCAATTTATAACGCACTTTTCATTAGTGAAAATCTCAAAGTGCTACACACATTGAATGCTACACACATTCATACACCGGTAGCGGCAGACTACCATGCAAGGTGCTTTCCAGTCCTACCGGGAGCAACTCGGGGTTAAGTGTCTTGCCCAAGGACACAACGACACATGGTGTGGGGAACTGGGATTCGAACCGCCAACCTTCCGATTGGGGGACGACTGCCATTACCACTACGCCACGGCCGCCCCTTCAACAATGTTGAACATTTTGAGTTCTTTGATTGTTGTTTTGAGTGTCAGTTGGGGTTAAGAAAGAGAAATATTAATGGATCATACCATTATAACTCATGAAAAGTTCTGCACGATCTCCTTCGCGCCCCTTTCTGCACAGACTCTCATGGAAGCAGGTACTGAAATTCTGTTTTCTGTGTTCAATATGTGTATTTTAAGCCTAATGATGATAATTGTACTATTGTTCTTGTAAAATAATGTGTTTTGGGACACTTAAATGCTGTTTAATAGTATTGGAACCGTGTAAATAGTTAACTAATAAATATCACATGAAGCACTGCTAAGCCATGTGCTGAAAACAGTATTGTTATAATTAAACAGGCGCGGTGGAACACTGTGATGAGAAAAAGCCTGTTTTGATGACTGTTTTCTGCTGGTTGAATGCAGGTATGTGATGTTTTGTTGCTTTTGATCTGGAATTATTTTATTTTGTTTTATTTATTCTTACTATTTTCTTTGTTATTTATGTACTGTTTCAGATTGTTATGTTATCTTTGGGTTTTGTGATTAATTATTGTAATTACTTTTATTTTATTACGTGCTATTCCACACGCGCGCCCTTTCTGCACAGACTCTCATGGAAGCAGGCGCTGTGGAACACTGTGATGAGAAAAAGCCTGTTTTGATGACTGTTTTCTGCTGGTTGAATGCAGGAGCAATAAAAGAGCCTTCAAAGCAGATGTCGTCTGGCTGTCATTCCACACAAGACACAACGCAGAATCAACTACGCTACACTACTGTATTCCTGTTCATACTGTTCTGTAAGACAAGTAAATTTACTACTGTTCATACTGTAATGCAAAAGGGTTAAAAGGGTAAACTTTCATATTACTGTACTGTTGGCTTACAGAAATAATAATTTGATTACTTTGATTTTCTGCTGTCAAGTATACTGTACAAAATTACATGTAAGTAATTGTTTCAGGAAAAGGGAAAATGTTGTGTCCTGCAATTGCATAAGACTGACAGCAGGGGAACCTCCGAGTTGGTCAGCTCTCTGCTGTGATGGCCACACCAGTGGAGGAGCTAACTACAGTTTCTTTGTGCTGTGAACCACTCATTTTGCAGTAAAGTTCCACTTCATCCAACCCACTGGCCTCTGAGAGTGTGATTATGACAGGACGGGTCCACAACTGTTACAATTTGAAAAGTTGGCTAGTTGTTAGCTAAAGTGCTACTCACTCAATCCACACAATGTAGCTGGTTGCAAACTGAAAGGGATTTCCTGAATGTGAGGCAGGTCTTATTAATGTACTCTGGGTTCATGAGTGTTGTGTCCTGCAATTGCATAAGACTGACAGCAGGGGAACCTCCGAGTAGGGAGAGAACAGGATGTGTAGAGGAGAGAAGAAGAGGTGGAGAAGTGTTGAATAAAGCATGGTGTTCGTAATGGAGCTACGTCTGCAGTGGTCTGATTCTACTCTTACATACTAGCAACACCACAACAATGAGACATGACTCCGGATCGGATTGGCCCCAGCATTGTGGGGAATGTAGTGTTGGTACGTGACCGGAGGGCTTATTATGTTGTTTTTCTTTCAAAATACAATAATAATAATAATAATAATAATGATGATGATAATAATAATAATAAAATATTATTGATCCACTGTGAGAGGGTGCTATTTATAAGACTGAGCTGAATACAACAACTCAGACTGAGGAAGTCTTTCGGACGAAAGACGAAACGTTTCTACATTTTTTTTGCTTTGTTTTGTTTTATTTTTTGAATGTCCAGAGGACCAGACTTAGCTTTTTTAGAATTTTAGTACCGGTACATGTTATTATGTGTCAGAGGAGGGCTTAGGAATAGGAAGAAATAAAAGACCAAAAGGGCACTTGGGAGCAAGGAGCAAAAGGGGCAGGTGCTCAAGACCCCCCCCCCCACACACACACACACACACACACACACACGTCCCTGGTGTACGGCACGGCGAAGGTCTGTGAAAGGGATGAGTGTCTTTGCAGGCTGCAGTACGCCCTGCTCTGCTCCCTAGGGTGCACCGGTCCGCGTGCCAACTGAGGGTCTGCCCGAGGCGACGCTGCATGTTTCCTCACCTGTTTGAGCGCCTGGGAGGACGAACGCTGCTGGTCGAACACGGCCTGATAGTGCGCTCCGAATAGACCCTGTGGCGAAATTGGCCCCTCCAGAAGCTGTTTCTTCACCACCTCCGGGATGGTGGGGGACAGTTTGAGCCATACTTGCCTCTGGAGCAGCGTGGTCCATGCTGAGATCCGTGCAGAGCAGGCCGCCCGCACCGCACACAGGTTGGTGATGGCGTCGAGAGCTGCTCCTGCCTTCTCGTACGTCTGCTCTCGCCCGATGCCGATTGCCAGGAGCGCAATGTTGTTTGCCGCGGCACCAACCTGTGATGAACATCTGTGGATGTGGTCCTGCATTTTCGTGGCGAACTGCTCTGCAGGCGAGGGTGGTGAGGCAGGCTTCCCCACATGTTTAGCGGGCTTGTGGAAAACTGCAGATAAGCTGTGCTCCAGCGGCGGAACCGAGGGGAAGACCTGGTCTGTGAGCCCCTGGACCTTCGTGACCGGAACAAATGATGAGACAGGAGCTCTCATTTTCAGCAGTTCGTCTGCTTCAGCTTGCAACAAGGAGAGGATGTCTGGGACACACGGCTAGATCACCTGCGCCTGGCTCCCAGCCTTGGCGGCGAACCTTCCCGTCAAGAGTGATGATGAAGACGCCTGTGTGGTGCCTTCAGGGACCTTCATGCCGCACGTGCCCACTGCCCACCTGATTAGGTCGGGCAGCGCGTTGGCCAGGTTGACGTGAGGGCCCTGTTCGTCTGTGTCGGGTGGCGTCTGTCCTTCGTCCTCAGTAGACGGTGCTCGGCTACTGCACGACTCCATGTCGAGAGGCTGGAAGGGCAATGGGTCCTGTCCTCCGGGTGGGCAGGCTGGCCCAGCGCATCGGTCGTGGCGGCCACTCTGGCAGCCATGGCTTCTCCCTCGGCGGGGGTAAG
>JBBPBX010074281.1:0-13929 GCA_038048925.1 Garcialebias charrua
AAAAAAAAAAACCTCAGAGATGAGTGCCCTGCCAAGCCAAGTGAACTTGGAGAAACACTTCATGTCGTGTGGAGTTGTAAGGAATCAGGAAAACCCAAAGTGGATTTTTATTGGTTTGAGTATTCTCCTATTAAGATTTGTAACTCTAAAATTGGCCCTAGGTGTGAGGGGGACATGTCCCCTTTCACATATAATTGCTGTGATGCCTAGGCATGTGATTATAATGTTTAACTTGTCTTTTAATGTATGAACATTTTTAACTACCCTTTGACATAAACTGCTTTTTGTTCTGCCAGGGCATTATTTTTGTCTCTGAGAGACAAAGACACAAGAGGTGTTCCTAAGCAGAATGTAAAGGAGTCATGTGAAGAACCTGGTTTGAGAACCGTAGAGACTCTTCTTAGCTTTTTTTTTTTTTACAAATAAATTATGTAGTTCTGTTGACATCTTGAAGGCATGACATTTAGCACACACTAAAGCAGTTCACAGCCAAGTGCAAAGCATCAAGAATGAGAGTCAGTTCCTCTGATGCCATGGTTCTCAGCCAAAAAAAGGTGGAATGTTCCTTCTGGTTTCCTCAAGGAGAGGAGTTCAAGTATCTGAGAGCCTTGTTCAGGAGAAATATTTAGATGAAGCAAAAGACAGAGTAAGAAATTCAATTCAATTCTGTTTATTTATACGTATAGTGCAAAGTCACAACATAAGTCGTCTCACGGCACTGAATGGAAACATCCATATATAAAGATACAGATATTCTTTATGCTGTGCATGTGGTGGAACAAAATTATGTGCACAGGGTCCCAGTTACATCCAACAACATGATGTAAAAATAAAACCAACAGTAATAAGATCTAAGATATGAACAAAGACTATGAAGTATGAAAAACATGAGCTAAAAATATGCTAAGCACTAATAGCATAAAAACAATAAACACAATACTGTACTGTACACCAAACAGCAGCACGAACATGAGTCTGGGTGAGCAGATGAGCACAAATGAACACAGCAACATGAAACAGATCAGCAGCAACATGACATTATTTTTTTCACAGTGATTATTCTGGTTAGATATTCATGAGTCTAACAGCCTCAGGGTAGAAGCTGTTCCTCAGTCTAGTGGTTCTACACTTAATGCTCCTTTAACCTCCTTCCTGAGGGGAGAGAGGCAAAAAGTGTGTGTGCTAGGTGAGTGGGGTCCTTCATGATGCAGGTGGCCCTCTTCCTGCATCTGGAGGTGTAAATGTCTGTGATGGTGGGGAGACTGACTCCAACATCTTCTGTGCAGCCTTCACCACTCTCTGCAAAGCTTTTCTTTCGGCAGCTGTGCAGCCTCCATGCCACACGTTGATGCTGGAGCACAGGATGCTCTCCACTGCACACCTGTAGAAGCAGGTGAGGACTGAGCTTCACAGTCCAGCTCTTCTCAGCCGTCTGAGGAAGTAGAGTCTCTGATGAGCTTTCTTGATCAGGCTGGTGGTGTTGTTGCCCCAGCTGAGGTTATCATTCATGTGTACACCCAAATACTTGTAGCTGGAGACCACTTCGATTGCAAATTTTCCTATGTTCGGGGGGTTGTTCCTTGTGAAGTCCGCAATCATCTCCTTTGCCTTCTTCACATTGATGTGAAGGCCTTCTCCTTGCACCAGCTCTCCAGGTGTTCCACCTCCTGCCTGTAGCTGGACTCATCGTTGTTTGTGATACGTCCCACCACCGCTGTATCATCTGCAAACTTTACAATGTGACAGCCTGGATGGGTGGCTGCACAATCATAGATGAGCAGAGTGAACAGGAGAGGGCTCAGCACACATCCCTGAGGAGAGCCAGTACTGAGATTTATGATGGAGGAGGAAAAGTTATGGATCTTCACTGACTGTGGTCTGTTTGTTAAGAAGTCTAGGACCCAGTTGAGAATGGAGGGACTTAGTCCTAGTGTGAATAGTTTGTCCATCTGGGTTTGGGGGATCATGGTGTTGAAGGCAGATGTGAAGTCCACAAAGAGCAGACGGACACATGAGTCCTTCTGTTCCAGCTGGGTGAGAGCAATGTGGACCACAGAGGAGATGGCATCCTCTGTTGAACGGTTCTTATGGTATGCGTATTGATGAGGGTCCTCGTTGATGTTGACGGTTGTCTTGATGTGGGTCATGACCAGTTTCTCAAAGCCTTTAGAGACTATCGGGATGAGGTAGTCATTCAGTCAGTCACTTTAAATCGGTTTGGGACAGGGATGATGGTGGCAGTCTTCAGGCAGATGGGAACTGTCTCCAGGATAAGTTAGGAGTTAAAGATGTCGGCCAGTACGTCGCAGAGCTGTTCGGCACATTCTTTCAGCACCTTCCTGGGGATGTTGTCTGGGCCAGTCGCTATGTGAGGGTTAATCCTCCTGAAAGTACTCCTTACTTAGCCTGAGGTCATGCTGAGAAGCTCTTCATTCGATGGTGAGGTGAGTCTGGTGCTGGGTGGTCTGTTTGGGTCTTCAAAGCATGCATAGAACCTGTTGAGGGCATCAAGCATTGATGGATCTCTAGGGCATTGTTCATTTCTGCCTTTATAATCTGTTATACACTTAATGCCCCTCCACATGCTCCGTGGGTCTTGTGAGGTGAATTGACTCTGGATCCTCTGTGCATATGTAGCCGTGACCCTAGTCATACCAGCTCATTCCTTGTCCTTCTCAGCTCCTGTGATTTTCCAGACCTGAAGGCAGAGTTCCTGGCTTCCAGCAGGGTGTGAACCTTTGCATTCAGCCAAGGCTTCCTGCTCGGGTAGCTCTTAACATATCTGGTGGTGGTGATGTCATCAGCACATTTACTAATGTACCCCAGAACTGAGGATGTGTATTGCTCCAGGTCTAGCCCCCACCCCCCATTTTTAGCAGCTTCTCTGAAAACCTCCTGGTTCGTTAATTCAAAACAATCTTTTAGTATGGGGCCACTATTCTGGATCTAAGATTTACCTTTCTTTTGTTAACTTACTTTAAGTTAACAGAAACATTCATATTTAAAAACAATAATTTAACATTACTTATCTGAAAAATTTCAGTCTTGTTGGCAAAAACAGACCACAGCTTTGCTCCAGTCTGTTGTGGAGAGAAAGGCAGTAAGTCTATGTTCAAACGTTCACCTGGGGTCATGAGATATAGCTCATAACCAAAAAACCTGGATTCTGACCATGACAGCTAAAATAGACTTCCTCCATTAAGTGGCCAGTTTCAGCCTCATGCCTGGTACCCACCGGACCCCTGTCGGGTGGCTGAAGCGACCGGTTTACATTCAAAGTCTATGTGGAGACGAGTCGAGGCACGGCAAACCGTGAAGCAGCGCGTTTTGAGTGATTGAAGCGGCGCGCCGGCACACGGCAGTTCCTTTCCACGCACGCGCGCGTCCAAAGCAACCTACGCGTCGAGCCGCCAACGTCATAAAATTCGATCTCTGGTGGCTCGACGCGTCCAGCAAACAGTCGGGAGAGCCTCTGCTATGTGATGACACAACGACAACGGGACTTTTTTTGGACTTTTTAAACTTACCTGATCGAGCTTCCATGAATTGGAACCAAACTCCGGTAAGAAACTTGGCATTTTAAACAGTTGCTCCTGTCCACTCCAGCGTTTGATCACCCCAAACATAAAAAAAGTTTTAATCTCAACAAAGACTGTCTGAGATGCAGTTCGGCTCGTAGAAAACCCACTCCAGTAGGAGCGGGGGTCACGTGTTGCTGATTTTATCTGCCAGCAGCATGAAAACACAACAACTGATGACCCTCTGCCTCCCCCTAGTGCGCGTCATCAGACGCGTCCCAGTGGGTGCCTGGCATCAGTGACAAGCGGCCAAAAGGGGGCGGCAGGAGCGTTCTGACAAGTTTGGTGGGGACCAGGCATCAGAGATAGAACGAGGACCTTCGTCATCATATGGGGGGGGTTGGAGGAGGGGGGGTTGTGGGGGAGAGGTTAGAATAGAATTGCTACTTTGCCGTATCAGAAGAAGGTCTTCTGGTTAAGACATCTCCTGGTGTCTTCCTTCTGGAGATGTTTCAGGCATGTCCTTCTGGACGACAAAACAAAAAGAACCCTGATGTTGGCAGTGTCAGTTTTGCTTTGTTCATAAATGAAATGTGAATCTGCTGCTAGTCATTTTGGTTAATCCACCCAATCTACTGTAGTTGCTTTTTTTTTTTTTTTTTGCAGTCAACTTGTGCCCAGTCTTGTGTAATTTAAAAATATCTATACCGGTATATTTTTATTATTAATCTAGTTCCAGGCATTCAACATTCGAAGGATTAAAGACTATGAGAAATATTTTCTGTTAACATGAAATTAACATGGTGATTTTGTTTGCCAAAAATATTTATGTTTTCCTGCTACACCATAAGCAATCATTGACGTGTAAATGTGTTACTTTCATGCCAAGTGTTCCTTCTGTTACTTTGGGTAATTTCAACTCAATCCACAGCACAATCACAAATGCATGTTGTTAAAAAATTAAGCAACAAAGTACAGTTAAAATTATTTAAACTCAATGACTTTTTCCAAGTACCCAACACCTAATTGATTAAACACAGTCCTATTGGGCTGTGACTGTGCAGGTAAATTACTTATGACAGAAACATCAAAGCTACAGCTCAACATGTAAAATGTATAAATAATACTGTTGCCACAGCTCCTGTTTTACAACATTTTGTTGATCTTTTTGTTTTCTATCATGAAATTCAAAAAAAAAAGCTCAATGTTCATAGGGCATTATAGAAAATAAAGCCAAATTGTTCCAGGAGTTGTCAGTGAGACACAATGGACAAAATAAGAGGTGCCCACATAGTAAACAAAAGAAAAGAAATTAATGTTCTTCATTTATCTCTCTGCGCTTTTTACCAAGTATAGGTCCTTGCTGGAACTGAGTGTAACCTAAATCAGCATCCAAACCAGCTTTAGGGAAACAGAGGTCTGGATGCAGATGGTAATTGGCTTGCTAAATAACACTGTGAGTACCAGTGGGGGATGAAGAGGAGGAAGGCATTGTTGTTTGAGGAACAACATCAAAGACAAAAGGTAGTCTCCAGCAAATGATAGCTGTGTAATTGGCTTACAGTACCTGCAAGCTGTATGACCATACTCTCTGAGCTAGTTAGGAACCCCAGGTGGGAAAACATGAGGCTAGGGCTCAGCCCCCCCCCCCCAAACACACATACACACATAAACACTGGCCTAAATTGGAGAGAGAGAAAAATTCAGATCAGGTGGTTTAAGTCCTTTGAATTTTCAGTTGATTGTTTATTGAGGTCTGGAAGAGTTTGGGGAGTGATTTGGGATAAAATATAAGAAAATGTAAGAGCTCTTTGTTAGCAAAATTTCGTATATTCAACAAATCAATATACTCAACTTTGATAGAACTGTTTTTTAATTTTTTTTATTTTGTGGAGTGTAGAGGTGAATTGGAAATGGACCTTACCAAGCTCCGCCCACAGGGCCGCATTTCACTGGCTAATGCCCATTTCACGTCACAGCGCAGCTACCAGGCGCGTGACCGCCTCACAAACAACAGCTACAGTAGCAAGAAACGCATGCTAATTTACCCTGATGCATGCTCAATAATCCAGGTAGAAAACTCTAAAAAAGTTAAGTCTGGTCATCGTCTTCTTCTTCTTCTTTCAGTTTTTCCCTCTTCAGGGGTCTCCACAGCGAGTCATCCTTCTCCATCTCACTCTGTCCTCACTCCAACCACCTCCATGTCTTCTCTAACTACATCCATATATCTCCTCTTTGGTCTTTGTCTTTTTCCTGGAAGCTGCATATCTAATATTCTTCTACCAATATGCACACTGTCCCTCCTCTGGACATGTCATTTTGTGTACGTTTGTCTCTCCTTTCTGTCCTCTCAACCAGACAGTCAAAGCAGATGGCCGCTTGTCCTGAGCCTGGTTCTGCTGGTGGTTTCTTCCTTTCAAAAAGGGAGTTTTTCCTTTCCACTGTTGCCACTGTTTTTGCTCAGGATGAAAGACTGCAATGAAACCAATATTCAACTTGGCTGCTGGATTCCTTAGATAGAGAACTTTACTAATTGGCTTTTCTGTGTATGTGACTGTTCCTGTAAAGCGCCCTGAGACAACTTTGTTGTGATTTGGCTCTATATAAATAAACTGAATTGAATGTCCAAACCATCTTGTTGTTGTTCAACCTGTACAGTACCTCTGATGATCTCATTCATAATCTTATCCATCCTTGTCACTCCTAAGGAGAACCTCAACTTTTTCATTTCTGCTACTTCCAGTTCTTTCTCTTGTCTTTTTTTCAATGCCACTGTCTTCAGACCATACAACATAGCTGGTCTCATAACTGTCTTGTAAACTTTTCCTTTTCCTTTTACTGCTACCCTTTTGTTATAAATCACTCCTGAAATTTTCTCCATCCACTACATCCTGCCTGGACTCTATTTTTCACCTCCTTACCCCATTCCCCATTTTCATGAACAGTGGATCCCAAGTACTTGAAGTCCTGCACCTTTGTGACCTCTGCTCCTTGTAGCCTCACTGTTCCACTGGCCTCCCTCTCATTCACACACATGTACAGGTAGTCCTCGGGTTACGACGGTCTTGAGTTACAACGTTTCGTGGTTACGACGCATCTCCCATTTACTATGAACAGACTTTTTTCGAGTTACGCAGCCGCTGCGGCGGAAGAATGCAGTATTGCACTGTGCACTGTACGCAGTGCGGCGGTGGAGGGATACAGAGGCGGAGGGATATAGAGGCGGAGGGATACAGAGCCAAGGTGGACCGGCAAAACCAGGCGCAGCAGTGGAAAAGTACAGGCGGAGGCCTTACTGTAAATGCTCTGGACCGAGGTGGATGGCAGTTTTACGTCGTAAACGGAATAGAGAATACAGCAGATGGACGGAGGAATACAGCGTCACCAGCATCCCAGTAAGCCATTAACACTTTTTTCCCTTCATTATGGCTCCCAAACGTATGTGTTTTTTGATAATTATGTAGGGTACTGAGTTAGGATAGGCTAAGTGCTTGGTAATAGCGGCGGAGGAATACTGTACTGTACGCGGTTTTATGTCGTAAACAGAATAGAGAATACAGCGTCACCAGCATCCCAGTAGGCCATTAACTCTTTTCCCTTCATTATGGCTTCCAAACGTATGTTTTTTATTTATTTATAATTATGTAGGGTACTGTGTTAGGATAGGCTAAGTGCTTGGTAATACAGTACTGTACATGTATATGGTGAAGTATGTACGTATATTTCGACTTATGTAGAAAATCGGTTTACGACGTCGCGTATGAACGGATCTGTGTCATAAGCCGAGGACTACCTGTACTTACTATGGCTGACTTTCATTCCTCTTCTTTCAAGTGCATACTTTCAACTCTCCAATTTCTCTTCCTCCTATTCTCCCCACAGATCACGTCATCTGCAAACATCATAGTCCATGGGGATTCATGCCTGACCTCATATGTTAGTCTTTCCATAACCAGAGCAAACAAGAAGGGGCTCAGAGCCGATCCTTGATGCAATCACACCTCCACCTTGAAGCTATCTGTCACTCCTACAGCACATCTCACCACTGTCCTGCTGTCCTCATGTGCCCTGTACCATTATAATATACTTCTCTGCAATTCCAGATTTCCTCATGCAACATCACAGCTCCTTCCTCAGCAATCTGTCGTATGCTTTTTCTAAATCCACAAAGGCACAATGGCGTTCTTTCCGACCTTCTCTGCACTTCTCCATCACCATCCTCAAAGCACAGATGGCATCTGTGGTGCTCTTTCTCGCCATGAAACCACATTGCTGCTCACAGTCACCTCTCAACATCTAGCTTCCGCCACTCTCTCCAAGATCTTCATTGTGTGGCTCATCTACTTAATTCACATTTACTCACTCTCAAATATGTTTTCATTCATTCAACCTTTATTTAATCAGGTAAATCTTATTGAGCCTCGTGGACTCATTTACAAAAGCGACCTGCTAAAACTAAAGAATGATGAACAGCAATGGTAGAATTTCCTTAAACAATAAACAATAGAAAAACAAAAGAGAGAAATACAAAGACTTTTTTTTAAACAAAGTATCAAAAACTAGCAAAATAGTATAAGATAGATGTTTAAATCAAATACAGGAGTCAAAAACCTTACTGCCATCTCTCAGACATTTTCAACCCTCCACTGGTATGTTATCAGTTTTCACATCCTTTCCCTTCTTCATTCTTTTCAGAGCTTTCTGGACTTCACCCTCACTAATCTTTCCCACTTCCTGGTCCACAAAAACTTGTGGACAGAAACATGTTCAGATGACATGATTTAACCTTTTTTGTGGTTCCCAGTCCACATTTTCCTTGATCTCCATTCTTCTTTCATTTTCATTCTCTTCATTCATTAGCTCCTCAAAATACTTCCATCTTCCAGTCACACTCTTCTCACTTGTTAGAACATTACCATTGCTATCTTTAACAAGCCTAGTCGGCTGCACATCCTTTCCAGCCTGATCCCTCTGTCTCGCCAATCAGTACAAGTCCTTCTTGTCCTTCTTCTAAATTTGTGTCTAGCCAATTTATCATACACCTTCTGCTTTGCCTTAACTACGTCCCTCTTTGCTCTACATTGCTTCTCCTTATCTTCCTGTCTTCTTCGTCAGTCTTCTAACCATAATATTTCTTCTTGACTAATCTCTTTCATTGAATAGCTTCCTGTACTTCCCCATTCCACCACCATCAGGCCTGGAGTGGCTAATCGGGAGGATCAGGACATTTCCCGGTGGGCTGGTCCAATCTCATGGCCTCAGGGCCAGTGCTCCCTGTTTTTTTTTTTTTTTAGAACATTTTTAACAACATAAAACACAGAAAACCCCTACTGCTGCACTAAGGCCACCCTGCCTTAAGTCAAAGTCAAAGTCAAAGTCAACTTTATTGTCAGAACTGCAATATGTACAGGACATACACAGGACCGAAATTGCGTTTCTCTCAGTCCCTCGGTGCAACAGTAACCATCTAAACACTAAACACTAAAACATTTAATACACATAAGCATAAAATAGTAAAAAAGTGTAACACTGTCCTGAGTTTTTTCATAATAGTATAAAAGTATGAAAATTTACACCAACACTGAAACACCAAACACCCCTAAAACACCAAACACCCAATGAACATAAGCATAAAATGAAATAATAAAAGTGTAATACTGTCCTGAGTTTTTGCATAGTAGTATGAAAAGTATAAAAACGTAAATCTATAAAATAAACTGAAGTTTCTAGCGTTGACATTTGCAAAGAGTGGCACAGCAGCATATAAGTTGATGTACACAGTATATGTATGAAGTAGTTGAGTTAACTGACAGCTCTCTCTCTCTTTTTGTTATGTGAGTGAGTGAATGGTTGTTTGTCTCATTTATTTCTATGTGGCCCTGTGATGGAATTGTGACCTGTCCAGGGTGTACCCCGCCTCTCGCACAGTGATGGCTGGACATGGGCACCAGTGACCCTCATGACTCAAAAAAAGAAGAACTGGGTAAAAGATAATGGATGAATGGAGTCAGATCCTCAATACCACATGTCAATCAATCCAGTAGGCATGTCAGCACCTGACTAATTGGCTAACTCAATTTGTCAGTAAACACCCTTTACCTGCAGAGTTGCAACTGGGTTTTACTCTAACAACACTATCAGGGTTTTGCTTAACGGATGCTTTGCGGTCAGACGGATTTCATGAAAAATCATCAGAAAAAATAGTTAAACATTGTCAGTGGGGAAGATGCAATTCAGACACGAGGTACCCTGAGTGTTTATTTAGAGGGTAGAATACAGTTGGTTCCAGTTCAAAAACTAAATGGAGTTTGGAAAAATGTAAAAGGTGATAAAGGCCCACAGCCGACCCCATGAGCACCTGATGATTACAGTTATAAACAGGAAGTACCACATGTTCATCTTTACAAAGGTAAGTGCAGTTAAATCCTCCATTTTCTGTCATTATTACATTGTATGCTTAATGGTTAAATTAAAGGACATGACCCACCATGTTTTCAAATTGCATTTATTAGTTTATTTAAAAATAAAACAGGAGCGTTTATTTATATTGTACAGAAATAAAGCTAAATGTGTTATTTCATGATTTATAGCAGATTTTAGCATGCAGCTCCGGGAAAATCTGCCCCTCTCCATATATGGGCATTCACATCACTGAAGTTTCCGCCTTGGAGTTATAGGCGGAGAGTTATAACAAGCATGCATCAACTTCTGACCAGAGAATACAACTAATAAAAACAATGTGTGGGACAAACCTCAGACTTTTACAAGTAGTCATGTTGTGTCATTTTAATATTTCCTCAGTAATAATTGTACAACTGTCTGCTGATCAGCACAGCCGCGCACCTCCCTCCGCTGCTCAGAGGGAAAAAAAAGCGAATCATATTTAATATTCCCTTGTTAATAAATCTGCCTGTTGATTAATCCCGCGGTCACTCACTGATGTCATATTCTGAGCGTGCACCCACTTTTTATTCTCTCCCCGTGACCTGACAGCCAGGTCGGGAGTACAGAATTAAAAAGGCAGCCGCAGAGGAGCTCTGAGCGCGCGTGCTCCCAGCAAGGCTGGAGCCGAGCCCTGACCAGAAGGAACGCGGAGCCGGAGAAGACACGCGGCTGGCTCCTCTCATGGGCAGAGGAGTGAGAGCAGCAAGCAACAGTTTTAACCGCAGCGCGAAGGAACTTCAAAGGTGACCAGCGGAGCCGGGGACAAGACGCGCGACTGGCTCCTCTCATGGGGAGCGAGTGAGAGCAACGTTTTAACCGCAGCGGTGTTCTATCTTATAAAAAAGTTCTAATAAATAAATAAAAATAGAGCGCTGGCTGGTCCAGCTGTACACACAACTGCACCAGGAAATATTTAGAGATCACGCATCCAGTAGGACACGATCAACTGCAGTTCTCTCATAAACCTCCATGGCGAACTCACTCCTGCCTTCTGGGTGTAGACTTCAATGAGGTGATTTCACACTTCGGCAATCTTCGGCCGGGTTTCCGGACTCATCCGGGACTCGTTTATTTTTTATTTATTTTTTTTTACTCTCGCCTGGCCCAATTGCAAAAATGAAAATAGACATCATATTCTACTACAGTAATTGTCCAATATGGTGAATTGTTACTGTCATGGTGGGTGTTGTCCTTTAAAGGTTATGGTAATGTTTAAAGCTAGTTGTGCTTTGTTTTGTGTTTTATATGTGGACATATGTTGTAACTTCTGGTTGAATAAGTTTAGTCTTTGTTAAAACTAAACTTATTTAGTACAAAGTTTTTAATAGGTTGTGTAATATCAAATTTACTCTTACATACTGAATTTCACTGTGAGTTCTTGCCCTGTGTCGCCCTGTGGCATGAAAATATCCACTGCAGTAACTATTTTGTTATTAGTAGTTTAGAATTTATTATTTTTTTCCTGTCTTCTTTGCCTTAATGTTGATCAATAAGAAATAAACGTCTCACTAAATGCCTCAGGTAACACCGTGAGCTTCACTACATCCACCATTACAGCTATGTTGTTTGTCCGAGGTTAGCTCACCCTGGGTTACATTTCCTCGTGTGAGGAGCTATCTTGTCATTCACGTAAAATACTTTGTACTTCATAATGTTCTTATAGAAACATTTCCTGAATGTTGTTCATATACATCTTAATGTTTAGCAGCATTTTTCTCATTATTCAAATCGTTACTGTAAAAGTTAGGGAAGGTTTGCCTTGAAAGTTCTTTATTACCAGCTGGCCTTGGTGGATGGATGGTCACAAAGTTTTTGTTTTGGGGAAATTTTAGCTTTTTCACCATGCACATAAAGTGTGTTTATTAGTCATTATATACAATTTGTTGTCCTTTGTTGAACTTAATATCATGGTGATTTTTGGGCTAAAATATAAAGCTAATAATTTAGAGAGAAGAAATTGTTTTGATGCTTATTCAAAAGGATGTTCCTGATCAATCTGTTTGCTGCCACAGTCTTGTCATTTACTGNGATAGATAGATAGATAGATAGATAGATAGATAGATAGATAGATAGATAGATAGATAGATAGATAGATAGATAGATAGATAGATAGATAGATAGATAGATAGATAGATAGATAGATAGATAGATAGATAGATAGATAGATAGATAGATAGATAGATAGATAGATAGATAGATAGATAGATAGATAGATAGATAGATAGATAGATAGATAGATAGATAGATAGATAGATAGATAGATAGATAGATAGATAGATAGATAGACAGACAGACAGACAGACAGACAGACAGACAGACAGACAGACAGACAGACAGACAGACAGACAGACAGACAGACAGACAGACAGACAGACAGACAGACAGACAGACAGACAGACAGACAGACAGACAGACAGACAGACAGACAGACAGACAGACAGACAGACAGACAGACAGACAGACAGACAGACAGACAGACAGACAGACAGACAGACAGACAGACAGACAGATAGATAGATAGATAGATAGATAGATAGATAGATAGATAGATAGATAGATAGATAGATAGATAGATAGATAGATAGATAGATGGATAGATATTATGTATGTGTGTGTGTGTGTGTGTGTGTGTGTGTGTGTGTGTGTGTGTGTGTGTGTGTGTGTGTGTGTGTGTGTGTGTGTGTGTGTGTACTCAGTAGTTCCTTGTATTTTTTCCCAGTTAAATGTCTCTTGTTACTGTGCCCAGAACCAAAAATCTATTTACATTTTTAAAATTGAACTGTGCTGAATAATTTCTACCGTAATTCCTCCACTTCCCCGAGGAACAATTAGAACACGAATCATGACACTTTGTTACAATTAAAGACAAGATTAGTGTTGTTGGGCATTTTGGTTGATTTATGACTTCCACATTCCCCATGGACCAATAAAGAAAAACGTTAATAAGCTGTATGGACTGTACCACCATAAACAGACATGGTGTTTCATGCTTTCTGTTGGCTGATAGAACCCTTCACACTGAATAATTTACAATCATTCAGCAGTTCAAACTTATTCCATCCATCCATCCAGCCAGCCAGCTAGCCATTATTTATACCCACTTCTTCTTTTGAGTTCAGATTCAAACATGTCAAAATGACCACTGTAAACAAGTTTACACCCTAATACCAGTGTTATTCCTGGTTACTAGTGTGATGGTTAAATACTGGATGGAGAGCAGTCCATGAAATGAAAAATAAATTAATAAAAAATAATAATAACTGCTGACATGGAGCCAATGAAGCTGAGCTTTTTCAGACTCCATCCAGTCAATGTTGCTCCAGATTATCCTGAACGGGACCATGAAGCCTCCTCCTTTCTGTTTGTATACGTTCTCTCTGGCGTCTTGTTGGACTAGATTGGCCTTGTCTAAAGCTACCCAAAAGAAGTATCAACATACTTTTTTTTACAGCTACAATCCTCTACATGACTGGAAGAAAATAATAAATAAAATGAAAAATGAGCAATGCATTATACAGTATGAAGCCATTATATCATGTTGTGCAAAATTTTGCTTTTGTAGACAAATCACAGTATTCAATTTTTCTGAGACACTGAGTTTTGGGTTTTATCTTTGAACCATAATCATCAAAATGACAATAAATAAAGGCTTGAAATATTTCACTCTATGTGTATCCGTATAATATGGTTCACTTTTTAAAGATTTATTTATTTATTTTCTTCTTTGGGAGGCTCCCTTCTTCAGGGGTCACTACAGCAAAATGACTCGCATGAAGTTAGTTAGTGGTGCAAATGCAGTTGTGGGTGTTTCACCTTTTCCACCCACATTTTGATGTCATCATTCCAAGGAGTTGAACCGGGGACCTTTAGATCACAGACCCACCTTCTAGAACATTTGCGCAACAACTCCCCCATTTTCTAAAGTGATTGAAAAAAAAAATAGAACTCTTTTATGATATGCAATTTT
>JBBPBX010074282.1:0-17615 GCA_038048925.1 Garcialebias charrua
CTCTGTTTCTTTATGTTATTTTGTGTTTCCCCTCCTGCCATACTTTGTTATTCTGAGCTTTGTTTACTGGTTTCTGTGTATCTCATTCAGTCTCTGTCATTTCCCACTCCTCAGTCTGTCTCTCTGTGCTCAGGCCTTCAGCATTAATCATTCACAGCTGGTCCTCATTCTAATCACCTCAGGTGCTCCTCACTGTCTCGTTTGTGTCAGTATATAAACTCTGTGTATTCACTCCTTGAGCACCGGGGCTTTGTCTTTCCACGGTGTATGATCTGCTCTGCTCATCTCCTCTCCTCTCCTCTCAGTAAGTGTTTTTGTTCCATCAGCATTATTGTTTTTGTTAAATAAATCATTATTCATTTTACATTCGTGAGCCAGTCTGTTTTTCTGCACGTGGGTTCAAACATTAAGCAGCAGATCATGACACCCAGTAAATCAGAAAAATTCAAACCGTCAATAGTCGTCAGGTTCATTAGCAGGAAGTCAAGAAACAACGTTATTATGCAAGCAAAAAAACTAAAGGGATCAAACGTTTACATAAATGAACATCTAACCCCACCCCACCCCCCCAAAAAAAATGGAATTATTGCACGTGAGGCAAGGTTGTTAAAAAAACAGAAAAAAAATAGCATCAACATGGACAAGAAATGGAAACATCTTTATCAAAACAAATGACGGGTCTCAGGCTAAAATGATAAAAGAACTGAAGGATCTGGAAAAACTTAGAGATGAACTCAGGAGATGACAAATTACAAATTAATAAAATAACTCACACACAAAATGGACATAATATACTGTACAGTGAAATGAACAAATACATTAGAATTATGACAACATACGAAGACTCAGAACCTAAAATATATAATGTTGAAGATGTGATTGATGAAAAAAAAATTCCCGTAATAAAAGATAGCGAATATTATAATGAAGAGCAATTTAATGACATCAATATGACAAATGGAAATCTCTCTATTATTCACTTAAATAGTAGAAGTATAAATGCAAATATATCCAAGATAACAGATTACTTAAAACAATTAAACAGAACTTTTACTTTAATAGCACTGTCAGAAACATGGCTCAATGATGAAAACACAAATAATATTCACATCGAAGGGTATGAATTATATCTGAAAGTTATGCACCATAACTCATGTTGCCTGAAGGAGGGAACGAGGTGCAACACTATTGCTATGGGGATCTCGCCCCCGCACGATTACCTGAAGGAATACATTCACGCCTTTACGGCAGGGGGCGTCAGCGTCACCCCAGAGACCCCGCCCTCTGGGTACTTAAGATGCAGACGCCCATCCAAACGGTCTCCAAGTGCACTTCACCGAGCTTCAGCATTGAAAAGGGCCAACTGTGTTGCACCTCGTTCCCTCCTTCAGGGAACATGAGTTATGGTGCATAACTTTCAGTTTCCTTATCAGTTAGTCACTCGGTGCAACACTATTGCTATGGGAACGTAATTCATTCACGCCCCTGAAATGCTCAGGAAAATGCATGCTTGTGAGAACTTCAGCCTTATACATCAGGCGTTTTGACTGTTTTCTACTCTGAGTTAGAGAGTACAGCCTGAGTGACGTCACATGCAGTGACATCTAAACTATAATGAACTCCAGTTTGCAGTAGCACAGATGTTTGCAACTGGTACGCCCTTAAAAAAGGGACCACTAGGCAGCTAGGCCTCGAGTGGAATGGGCGTGTACCCCAGAGGGCACCTGTTGACCTTTGCTGCTGTATGCCCTCTCTAAGGCCTCGGTCACCCAGTGGGAGAGGCGCTGCTTTAAAAGGGCTCTGCCAGTAGCTGGATTGGCAAAACATACGAACAGCTGGTTTGATTTTCTCCAACTGACAGTTCTTTCAATGTAAGCACTTAGGGCCCTGACAGGACAGAGTGCATTCCACCTCCTCTGTCCTTCAGAGAGGACAGGGTAGGGAGGAAACATTGAGATACCAAAATCCAGACTTCTGGGATTCAAGGCCGAGATACACTCGAGCGTCCTCACGGTACGCCTATACGCAGCGTACGTACGTCAAGGCAAAAGCGTAGCCCCGCGTAGCCCCTCAGGGCATGTACGCGTAAAGCTTTTTTTTTACGTCCGCGTGCGCGGCGGTGTCTGACCATAAACTTCCCCGGCGCCGGACTGTTTTGTATGTTACACAAATGAAATAAATTCCCCTTCTTTATCGCTGATCGGGCCTTTTCTTTTGTTTTTTTGCCTAAAGTCAAGTAATCGCTTCTTCCTCCGTTCACTCGATGAATGAAATGAATGAATTCAGGTCCTACCTGGGTGCGCGATGTTTTAAATATCCCTGGTGGGCTGTGTGCTGCAGGAAAAGCACTCCCTGTTATTATTTTTATTTCTGAGAGAACTTTTTATAACATATATAGTAGAAACACCGCATGAGAACACCGCCGCGGTCTTCAAGCGAGCTACATGAGCTGAGTGAAAGCTGCCTGTCAATCATTTCAGTAGGCGTGTCAGCAAGTGACCAATCAGCGAGCTCAGTTGAGTCCCCTCCGTGTGCAGCTGCTCATATTACAACAAGGAGAACGCGAGCGTTTGAAAGCTGATAGTTTCTGAAGTATAGCAGCGAAAACATACGCACAAAATACGTGCGTATACGCGCGTATACGGAGGACGCTTCAGTGTATCTCGGGCTTGCGAGTTGGAACCATTAGCACGTATGCGGGGTTTGGACGCAGGGTGACCTTTGACCCATCAGGGGCAAACCTAAGACATATTGGGTGTACAGAGAAAATGTGGAGGTCACCCACACGTTTAGCTGAGCAAAGAGCTA
The DNA here is from genome assembly GCA_038048925.1 of Garcialebias charrua. NCBI lineage: Eukaryota > Metazoa > Chordata > Actinopteri > Cyprinodontiformes > Rivulidae > Garcialebias > Garcialebias charrua. The sequence goes on from JBBPBX010074282.1 coordinate 2,809, forward strand.
AGAGCAAGGCAGTTTTATAAGATAACAAATCTATCTTAATGCTGCTAATAGGCTCAAATGGAGGCTCACAAAGAGCATCCAGGACTAACTGTAGGTCCCAATCAGGGGCCAAAGTCCTGCTGGGGGTCTTTTCCTCAGTACGCCCTTCATGAAACAATCACGAGAGGGTGAGCACCGGGTGTTTTATCCCTCCAGACTTCGTGGCATGCCGAGATGGCTGACAAAAACGCCTTAATGGTGGAAAATGAGCGGCCTTTCTCCAGCAGGTCCTGTAAAAAGGTGAGGAGTTGGACCAAGTCACAGGAATATAAAATAATATTCCTCTCCAGACACCAAGCCTCAAAAACACATCATTTACGAGTGTAGAGAGTCTGAGTTGACTATGCTCTGGCTCCTTGTATTGTGTTTATGACGTTGCTGGGAAGGCCAGAGGCCATCAGCCTGTTCCTCTCAGCGGCCAGGCTGAGAGCTGCCACAGTTCTGGACAAAGAGCTGGTGAAAGAGCTGCCCGTTAGCCTGAGTCAACAGGTCCCTGTAGTGGGGCAGCTGCCACGATGTTCCTGACAACATTGAGATTATCTCTGGGAACCACAATTTCTGTGGCCATCTAGGGGGCTATTGATATCAGGGAAATAACTCCCTTGCGTGCACGTTCCAATGTCACCTGAATCAGAGGGACGGGGTGAAACGCGTAATATAGCGCCCCTGCTGGCCAGCTATGGGCCAGGGCATCTGCTCCCAGTGGCACGTCTGTTTCCTTCAGAGACAAGCACAGAGCGTAGTGCGTGGTTTTGCATTCGAACAGATCGACGGATGCCCGCCCATATTGTGACCCAAGGGCGTAACTTTGTGTTGAAAGTTGGTGGGGACGGCTCATGGGGAAAGAGAGCTATCTACGGGACGCCTTTGTTTTTTGAAAGAATAAAGCCAAAAAATGTGAGTGGTGTATACTAATTTAATTCTTACAGTTAAAAACATAGCTGTTACAGTAGTCACTAATATTTTGTGCAGAAATAGCACATAAATGTAAACTTAACAAGTTTCCAAAAATAAGCGGATACAAATCCACAAAAAACTAAAAACAATCAAAGCTTTCTACATCAGAAACTGAACAACTCAGAACAGAAAAACACAGATTCATACTGTAGATGCTAATGAAAATTTCTGTATAGTATGCAGGAAATACTTCCCCCTCAGATAACTGTGATATTGAATGTGATTAACAGCTTGACACACACAGTTAAATGGTAAAACCTATAGTCCACAACAACATGTTTTTGTTGGTACGAGTTCACTGAGCCTGCAAGAGCTGGATTCAATAAATGCCAAACTAATACATTTTACCATTTTATGAAATAGAATCTAACACTGATCCGTAATTTGCTTACATTTGTCCATGTCATGCTGAGAGTCGAGGAACCTAACTATTTTATTATAATTCCTTGGCAAGTACCCCAGCCTTCCATCTAGATTTTGACATCAAAATTATAAACCTAAACTTTGAAAAAAGTCCCAGCACAGACTCATTTAAAGGTGCCAAACACCTGCCTTCTTCTGTCACTCATTGACACAAACTAATGACATATTTGCTCAATGTCTAAATTGACTAATTTTGTCTGGTGGACATGGCACACGGCAACATTATTAAGCCTTTCTTGAGTCATTGTTGAGCTGTGCCATGTCTTTAGCCTCCTGAGAGCACTAAAACTCCTCTCTGCCTCAGCTGAAGACACTGGATTCACCAAAAGCAATCTGACAAGTGTTTACACTTGATCAAACAACCCTCTGACTTCTGTAGTCATCTCTCTGAGTATGAGTAATGTGACCCCTTCATCACTGGACTTGCAAGCATACTTAGCATGGGACATGTTCAACTGAACTTTCAGACTGTGGCTACTTAATTCTGGATACTGGGCCACAGTTTCATCCACATCTCAAGAAAGTAAAACAGCCTCCAGTTTCTCCAACACATTTAAATCAGCTTGAGTGAACCTCTCCTGAAATTGCATATCAACAGTACTGTATCAAGCATTCTTCCAGTTTGTAAACCCCTTAATCTAAAATGCTGCATCTGCTTTTTTAGACAAAGTACTTTTTCAATTGTGTATGTCATAATAACAATAACATAACAGTTGTATGACACCCTTACTAGCAGTTTAACAGCTGTATGACACCCTGAGTAGCAGTTTAACAGTTGTATGACACCCTTACTAGCAGTTTAACAGTTGTATGACACCCTTACTAGCAGTTTAACTGCTGTATGTCACTGAGTAGCATTTATCCTGTCAGATCATTGTAAGCTGTTATTAACACCTTCATTTTCATTTAATTTCATTTCATTTCATCAGCACACAAGTCTTGTACAAAAAGTCTTTGGAAGAAGGCACAATACAGCAATACATTGTTAACAGGAATAACAATAATAAACTTTATTTAAATAGGACCTTCCAGCAACACCTTGCCAATTGTCCAAAGTGCATTACAAGATAATACTACAAACCGGATTCCAAAAAAAAAAAGGACACTAAACAAATTGTGAATAAAAACTGAATGCAATAATGTGGAGATGGCAAATGTCAATATTTTATTCGTAATAGAACATAGATGACAGATCAAAAGTTTAATCTGAGTAAATGTAACATTTTAAAGGAAAATATGTTGATTCAAAATTTCACAGTGTCAACAAATCCCAAAAAAGTTGGGACAAGTAGCAATAAGTGGCTGGAAAAAGAAAATTGAGCATATAACGAACAGCTGGAAGACCAATTAACACTAATTAGGTCAATTGACAACATGATTGGGTATAAAAAGAGCTTCTCAGAGTGTCAGTGTCTCTCAGAAGCCAAGATGGTAAGAGGATCACCAATTCCACCATTGTTGCGCAGAAAGATAGTGCAGCAATACCAGAATGGTGTTACCCAGCATAAAATAGCAAAGACTTTTAAGTTATCATCATCAACCGTGCATAACATCATCAAAAGATTCAGAGAATCTGGAACAATCGCTGTGCGTAAGGGTCAAGGCCGTAAAACTCTACTGGATGCTCGTGATCTCCGGGCCCTTAAACGTCACTGCACCTCAAACAGGAATGCCACTGTCAAGGAAATAACAGAATGGGCTCAGGAATACTTCCAGAAAGCATTGTCAGTGAACACAATCCACCGCGCCATTTGCCATTGCCAGCTAAAACTCTACAGCGCAAAGAGGAAGCCATTTCTAAGCAAGCTCAGACATTTGCACTGGGCCAGGGGTAATTTAAAATGGAGTGTGGCAAAATGGAAGACTGTTCTGTGGTCAGATGAGTCACAATTTGAAGTTCTTTATGGAACACTGGGACGCCATGTCATCTGGACCAGAGAGGACAAGGATAGCCCAAGTTGTTATCAACGCTCCGTTCAGAAGCCTGCATCACTGATGGTATGGGGTTGCATGAGCGCTTGTGGCATGGGCAGCTTGCATGTCTGGAAAGGCACCATTAATGCAGAGAACTATGTTCAGGTTCTAGAACAACATATGCTCCATCTAGACGTCATCTCTTTCAGGGAAGACCCTGCATTTTTCAACAAGATAATGCCAGACCACATTCTGCAGCAATCACAACATCATGGCTACGTAGGAGAAGGATCCGGGTACTGAAATGTCCAGCCTGCAGTCCAGATCTTTCACCTATAGAGAACATTTGGTGCATCATAAAGAGGAAGGTGCAACAAAGAAGGCCCAAGACGATTGAACAGTTAGAGGCCTGTATTAGACATGAATGGGAGAGCATTCCTATTTCTAAACTTGAGAAACTGGTCTCCTCTGTCCCCAGACGTCTGTTGAGTGTTGTAAGAAGAAGGGGGGATGCCACACAGTGGTAAAAATGGACTTGTCCCAACTTTTTTGGGATTTGTTGATGCCATGAAATTTTGAAACAACATATTTTTCTTAAAATGATACATTCTCTCAGTTTAAACTTTTGATCTGTCATCTATGTTCTATTACAAATAAAATATTGACATTTGCCATCTCCACATCATTGCATTCAGTTTTTTTCACAATTTGTTTAGTTCCCAACTTTTTTGGAATCCGGTTTGTAAAAAACAACAACAATTAAGATTGTTATTTTCTCCTTAGCTTCATACAGTGCTCTTGATGTGTATGTACTTACTGCATTTTAAAGATATTAATGCCGAGTTCCCACCGAACGCATCTTGGAGCGGCAAAGCGTGGAGCGGCAAAGCGTGACGCAGCGCGTTTTGAGCAGTTCAAGCAGTGCGGCAGTGCGCAGCAGTCGTTTTCCGCGCCCGCGGCGCGTCCAAGCAGCCACTGCCGGAGTTCAACTAAATGAACTTTGACCTACTTCGGCTGCTCGCCGCGTCGCAGCAACCAATCGGGAGAGACTCTGCTATGTGAGGACGCAATGACGACGGGACTTTTTAAACTTAGCCCAACGAGCCTCCATGAAGAAAGTCAAAGTCAACTTTATTGTCAGATCTGCAATATGTACTGTACAGGACATACACAGGACCGAAATTGCGTTTCTCTCAGTCCCTCGGTGCAACAGTAAACATCTAAACATTGAAACACTGAAACATATAATAATAGACATAAGCATAAAATAGTAAAACTAACACTGTCCTGAGTTTTTGCATAGTGGTATAAGAGTATGAAAATTTACACCAACTCTAAAACTAAAACATTAAACATTTAATGAACATAAAATTTACACCAACTCTAAAACTAAAACATTAAACATTTAATGAACATAATACTGTCCTGAGTTTTTTGCATACTAGTATAAAAAAAGAGTATAAAAAGTATAACTAAAATAAACTAAAGGTTTCTAGCATTGACATTTGCAAAGTGGCAAAGCAGCGTATGAGTTAATGTACACAGTATATGTATGAGGTAGTAGTTGATGTTGTTATAGAGGCAAAAAGTGGCATATGCAGTAAGGCACATTGGGCATCCCTAAATAAGACCGTTCAGAGCACACTGTATATGTATCAGCAGTGGTGTAGATATTAGAGTAGTGTAAATGTAAACAGTAGTAATTACATGTAAGCAGTAGTAATAAAAGTAAACAGTATTAATAAATGTAAACAGAGAATGTAAACAGTATTATGATTATAGGCAGTGATGTAATACAAACATTAGTGCAAGTATGAGAAGTAGTGCAAACTGTATGAGCACATGACCGAGAGTTTAGTGAATAACCCGTTTGATGACACAGAGTCCAGTGTTAAAATCTTTGTGTTGTGTGGTAATGTGTGAGAAAGTTTTAGAGTTAAGGCAGTTCAAATGGGAGGGGGGGCAGAGCAGGCAGAGTGTTTAGCATCCTGACTGCCTGATGGACAGAGCTGTCTCTCAGTCTGCTGGTTCGAGCCTGGAGACTCCTCAGTCTCCTTCCTGATGGCAGCAGTCTGAAGCAGCTGTGTAGTGGGTGTGTGGGATCACCTGCCATGCAGTGGGCTTTCCGAGTGAGGCGTTTGCTGTGTAAGTCCTGCAGTGAGGGCAAGGAGGTGCCCACGATCTTCTCAGCTGCTCTCACAATGCGCTGGAGGCTCTTGCGGCAGGATGCAGTACATGCACCAAACCACACAGTGATGCAGCTGGTCAGGACACTTTCTATGGCACCTCTGTAGAAGGTGCTCATGATGGGGGTTGAAGCTCCAGCCCTTTTCAGCTTGCGGAGAAAGTAGAGACGCTGGTGAGCCTTCTTTGCCAGTGCTGCAGTGTTCCTGCTCCAGGACAGGTCCTTTGAGACGTGCACTCCCAGGAACTTGGTGCTGTCTACTCTCTCCACTGCGGTGCTGTTGATGGTCAGAGGGGCATGTTGGGCATCCTTCTTCCTGAAGTCCACAACAATCTCCTTTGTCTTCTCCACGTTGAGAGTGAGATTGTTGTGTCCGCACCACAAGGCCAGGCGGCTCACCTCGTTCCTGTAGTCCGTCTCATCGTTGTTGCTGATGAGACCCACCACTGTTGTGTCGTCCGCAAACTTGATGAAGTGGTTGGAGCTGTACGATGGTGTGCAGTCGTGTGTTAGCAGGGTGAATAGAAGGGGGCTCAGCACACATCCTTGTGGGGCCCCTGTGTTCAATGTGATGGTGCTAGATGTGTTACTCCCGACCCGCACTGTCTGTGGTCTCCCGGTCAGGAAGTCTAGCAGCCAGTTACACATTGAGGTGTTCAGCCCCAGACTGTCCAGTTTAAGGATGAGCTGTTGGGGGATGATGGTGTTAAATGCCGAGCTGAAGTCGATGAACAACATTCTAACATAGGAGTCCTTCGTGTCCAGATGTGTGAGAGCTGTGTGAAGGGCAGAGGAGATGGCATCGTCGGTTGAGCGATTAGGTCGGTATGCAAATTGGAAGGGATCCAGGGAGTCAGGGAGGACAGATGTGATGCTTTTCATGACTAGCCGTTCAAAGCACTTCATCAGGATGGGGGTGAGTGCTACTGGGCGATAGTCATTGAGGCATGCGGGCGTTGCCTTCTTTGGGACAGGGATGATGGTGGTGGCTTTGAAACAGGTGGGGACGATGGCCTGGCTCAGTGAGATGTTAACACTAGAAGTCCCAGGATTTTCGACCTCCCCCCAGAAGTCCTGAAAGAGGGTCAAAAGACCCTTAGTCCAAACCAACCATTAATGGGTCCACATTAGTGGGCCATTAACTGCCTTTTGTTATAAATATGCGTGCACACAACTCAGACACCCCCACCACACCAGACTGCACAAACTGCATTCCAATGTTTCCACCAGGTAAGTAAGACTCTGCTTGCACTTCCCCCCTTAGTCAGAAGAGAGGCCCTGACCTGAATTCACACATAACAGACCCTGAAGTTATCTCACAGTTGAACATTTTGGGACATCCACTGAACGGAAAGCTTTGTCTGCTCCAGAACAGTTTTATGCATAAAATTGTCTCATTCTGCTGTGCTGACTATCCTGTAACTTTGATGTTCTGTCAAATAAATTATTTTGCTTACAAGTACTGTCTCTCTCCTTGTCCTTGGCGCATGTATATACGGTGCGTGCCGGCACATGCAGGTGGCCCATTGCTGTGTTCTAAAACATGCTTGACCTATTGTTGTCTGTCACCTGACGGACAGACACAGGTCACATGACATGAAGTCAACTGACGGACCGACACTGGTCACTCGACATGAGGTCAACAGACGGACCGACACAGGTCACACGGCATGAGGTCAACTGACTTACCGATATAGGTCACATGACCTGAGGTCAACTGATGGACCGACACAGGTCACATGACCTGAGGTCAAGTGACGGACCAACACAGGTCACATGACCTGAGGTCAAGTGACGGACCAACATATGTAGCCCACTGAAAGGGACCGGGGGATTTAGAAGCCAAGTTCACTTGCGCAAAAAAGCGCAGCCTTAGTCAAATTAGTGTGCCCCCTCCTGTGGTGCGCCAGTAATGGCCTTATTTACAAAACAAAAGCGCCTGTTAACAGCTCATTATAGGATGTTAGCTAAAATCCTTCGGGTCACTCGACCCGTCTCTGGGTTCCAAAGGTAGAAATGTTGAATGACCCTTCTCTGGGACTTCTAGTGTTAAAGATGTCCGTGAAGACCGCTGCGAGTTCCCCTGCACAGTCCTTCAGCACACGACCAGGTATGTTGTCAGGACCAGAGGCCTTCCGGGCGTTAATCTTGATGAATGATCGCCTTACGCTGTCTGAGGACAGCGTCAGCACCTGGCCATCAGGAGAGGGGGGGAGTTTATGTGCTGGTGTGCTGTTACTTGCCTCGAACCGAGCAAAGAACTCATTCAGTTCATTCAGCGCAGAGGCTGAGCTGTCACAGGTCTGGGGGGGTGGTTTGTAGTTTGTGATGGTCTGTATTCCCTGCCACAGACTGCGTGTATCCCTGCTGTCCTTGAAACGGTGAGCTATTTTCCCAGAATACTGCCTCTTTGCCTTTCTGATGCCCCGGTCCAGGTTGTTTCTGGCTGCCCTCAGGCCCACCTGATCTCCCGCTTTGAAGGCAGCATTCCTGGCTTTCATGAGTCTGTGAACCTCAGCTGTCAGCCATGGCTTCTGGTTAGCCCGAACAGTGATGGTTTTAAGGTTGGTTACATCATCAATGCACTTGGTGATGTATGAACATACAGTGTCTGAGTACTCCTGGAGACATGTGGTGTTGTTTGTGGTAGCAGCTTCTTTGAACATACTCCAATCTGTGGTGTCAAAACAGTCCTGGAGTGCCTCTGAAGACCCCTCTGGCCACACTCGTATCTGCTTGCGGACTGGTTTTGTGACTTTCACCAGTGGCCTGTATGCTGGCTTTAGCATAACACAGATATGGTCAGAAGCACCAATGTGGGGGAGGGGGATGGCTCTGTAGGAATTTTTCATGGTGGTGTAAACCTGGTCCAGGGTGTGGTTTCCTCTTGTTGCAAAGTTTATGTTTCTGTATGTTTTTGGTAATACACTCTTTAAATCTGCATGGTTGAAATCACCAGCCGTGATGAGAAAAGCATCAGGGTGGGCTGTTTGTTGCTCACTGATGTGCAGATATAGTTCATTCAGTGCCTCACCTCTATCTTTGCTGTTGGAGCTTGGAGGGATATATACAGCAACAATCATAACAGCTGTAAACTCCCTCGGTAAAAAGAACGGTCTGCATTTAATAGTCATGAACTCCACTAAATGTGAGCAGTGTTTGTAGACCACAGCAGCATCACGACACCATGCGTTGTTGATGTAAACACAGAGCCCGCCTCCGCGAGTCTTACCTCCCTTGATGAAAGCTCGGTCCGCTCTGTAGCATGTTAGCTGCTCCAGCTGAATAGCATGGTCCAGAACGTTGTTGTTAAGCCACGTTTCCGTGAATACAAACACACAACAGTCTCTCACAGTCTTTTGTGTCGTTCGTAGCAGGCGTATATAATCCAATTTGTTGTCCAAGGAGCGCACGTTAGCCAGAACCATGGATGGAATAGCCGGCCTGTGTGGGCTAGCTGCTAGCCTAGCTCTGATACCTCCGCGTTTACCCCGCTTCTGTTTCCTGTCACGCCGCTTGTGGCGTTTCCATGGCGGGCGCGGTGAAGCGTCACGCCGCTTGTGGTACTTCCACGGCGGGCGCGATGAAGCGAGGCTCGGGGCTGGCTTCCAGAGCAGCTCGCAGTCACGAAGCTCACGTAACTCCTCCTCGAGCTCATGTAGCTTCTCCTGGAGTTCGCTGTTTATTCCCAAATGAGCGGTTTTTCCGACATCAAGCAGGAATTCACGGCTATACTTGCGTTCTTGAACACGTAGACAAGACAAAGACGTGCCGGCAAATTGCGGCGTGCAGGACAAAACAGACGAAAGCACCGTGTTGCTGGGAGAGAGAGAAGCCGCAACGTTTGCACGCGCCGCCATCTTGCCACCCCCAAACCAACCCCCCCCAAACCAACCTCCGGTAAGAAACTTGGCATTTTTACAGTTGCCGCTGTCCGCTCGAGCGTACGATCACCCCATAAATTAAAAAACGTTTTAATCTCAACAAAGACTTTCGGAGCTGCAGTTCGGCTCGTAGAAAACCCACTCAAGTAGTAACGAGGCTCACGAACAGCTGATTTTATCTGCCCGGTGTACAAAAAACAAAACAAACCCGACCCAGGAAAATGACTAAAACGCTGCTCCCACTGCGCGTCTTCAGACGCGTTCGGTGTGAACAGACATCTGTTGACAAGCAGCCAACACAGCGCATTAGGAGCGTTTTTGATGCTCGAAACGCGTTTGGTGGGAACCCGGCATAAGGTGTTTGTGGCTGAGCTGCATCTTATTTGCAACAAATTCATCTACCAAGGCTGGAAACATGTTTGAAAAGTAAAAATTCTGGAGGAGTTTCATCTGTGTATCTGTAAAGTCTTTGTCAAAAGAAATGTCAAAGTCAAAGTCAACTTTATTGTCAAAAACTGCAATATGTACAGGACATACACAGGATTGAAATTGCGTTTCTCTCAGTCCCTCGGTGCAACAGTAACCATCTAAACACTAAACACTAAAACATTTAATAAACATAAGCATAAAATAGTAAAAGTGTAACACTGTCCTGAGTTTTTTCATAGTAGTATAAAAGTATGAAAATTTACACCAACACTGAAACACCAAACACCCCTAAAACACCAAACACCCAATGAACATAAGCATAAAATGAAATAATAAAAGTGTAATACTGTCCTGAGTTTTTTCATAGTAGTATAAAAAAGTATAAAAAGTATATCTATAAAATAAACTGAAGGTTCTAGCATTGACATTTGCAAAGAGTGGCACAGCAGCATATGAGTTAATGTACACAGTATATGTATGAGGTAGTTGATGTTGGTATAGAGGCAAAGTGGCATATGCAGTAAGGCACATAAGGCACATTTGGCATCCTTAGATAAGGCTAGTCAGAGAATACTGTATATGTATCAGCAGTAGTGTAGATATAAAAGTAGTGTAAATGTAAACAGTAGTAATAAATGTAAAACAGTAGTAATAAATGTAAACCGTATTAATAAATGTAAACAGTGAATGTAAACAGTAGTATGACTATAGGCAGTAATGTAATACAAACATTAGTGCAAATATGAGAAGTAGTGCAAACTGAATGAGCAACTCCAGATGTTCTGTTGGTGTCCAGATAACCAGCGAGCAGCTCTGCAGCTCCAGGCACGTCTGTCAGAGTCAGAGTCAGAGTCAGAGTCAGAGTCAGAGTCAGAGTCAGAGAGAATTTATTGTCATTTGCACCGCATGTAGTACATGTGTTGAAAACGAGATTATGTACACAGGGTCCCAGTTACATCCAACAACAAATGCAAGAGAAATACAATAATAACATCTAGGATTAACTAAGAGAGACATCACATCAGCTAGTAATACACTAAGCCCTAATGTAGTAGAAAAACATCATTATAAACAGCAGCACGAACATGAGCAGATGGTCACAGATGAACGCAGCAACAAGAAACAGATCAGTACAGTATCAGTATGATGTGACATTTTGCAGTGTTTATTCTTATTATTTATTTATTCATGAGTCTGACAGCCTCAGGGTAGAAGCTGTTTCTCAGTCTAGTGGTTCTACATTTGATGCTCCTCAACCTCCGTCCCGAGGGGAGTGGTGCAAAGAGTGAGTGTGCTGGGTGAGTGAGGTCTTTCATGATGCAGGTGGCTCTTTTTCTGCATCTGGAGGTGTAAATGTCTGTGATGGTGGGGAGACTGACTCCCACAGACTTCTGTGCAGCCTTCACCACTCTCTGCAGAGCTTTTCTCTCTGCAACTGTGCAGCCTCCATGCCACACGTTGATGCTGGAGCACAGGACGCTCTCCACTGCACACCTGTAGAACGAGGTGAGGACTGGGCTTCTCAGACCGGCTCGTCTCAGCCGTCTGAGGAAGTAGAGTCTCTGATGACCTTTCTTGATCAGGCTGGTGGTGTTATTGCTCCAGCTGAGGTTATCATTCAAGTGTACACCCAGGTATTTGTAGCTGGAGACCACCTCCACCGCAGATCCACCTATATACAGTGGGGTGTGGGTGTGTTTGTTCCTTCTGAAGTCCACAATCATCTCCTTCGTCTTCTTCACATTCATGTGAAGGTTGTTCTCTTTGCACCAGCTCTCCAGATGTTCCACCTCCTGTCTGTAGCTGGATTCATCATTATCTGTGATGCATCCCACCACAGCTGTATCATCTGCAAACTTAACAATATGACAGCCTGGATGTGTGGCTATACAATCATATGTGAGCAGAGTGAACAGAAGAGGGCTCAGCACACATCCCTGAGGAGAGCCAGTGCTGAGGGTGATGGTGGAGGAGGAGAAGTTGTGGATCTTCACGGACTGTGGTCTGTCTGTTAAGAAGTCTAAGACCCAGTTACAAATAGAGGGGCTTAGTCCAAGTGTGGATAGTTTGTCTATCAGAGTTTGGGGGATCATGGTGTTGAAGGCAGATGTGAAGTCCACAAAGAGCAGACGCACGTATGAGTCCTTCTGATCCAGGTGGGTGAGAGCAGTGTGGACCACGGAGGAGATGGCGTCCTCTGTTGATCGGTTCTCACGATATGCATATTGATGAGGGTCCTCGTTGATGTTGACGGCTGTCTTGATGTGGGACATGACCAGTTTCTCAAAACATTTAGCGACTATCGGGGTGAGAGCCACCGGTCTGTAGTCATTCAGACCAGTCACTGTGGAGCTTTTTGGGACTGGGATGATGGTGGCGGTCTTCAGGCAGGTGGGAACTGACTCCAGTGCAAGTGAGGTGGTGAAGATGTCAGCCAGCACCTCACAGAGCTGGTCCGCACATTCCTTCAGAACTTTCCCTGGGATGTTGTCTGGACCCGTAGCTTTATGAGGGTTGATCCTTCTGAGACTGCCTCTCACTTCTGCTGCGGTCACTTTGAGGTGCTCCTCGTCTGGTGATGAGGTGAGTCTGGTGCTAGTTGGTCTGTTTGGATCATCAAAACGTGCATAAAACTTATTGAGGGCATCAGGCAGGGATGGGTCCCTGGGGCATTGTTTGCTTTTGCCCTTGTAGTCTGTTAAGCATTTGATGCCCTGCCACATGCTCCTTGGATCATGTGAGGTGAACTGTCCCTCGATCCTCTGTGCATACGCGGCTTTGGCCTTCTTTATGCCATCATCCAGTTCTCTCCTGCACTTTCTCAACTCCTCAGTATCTTTAGACTTGAATGCAGTGTCCCTGGCTGCCAGCAGGGTGCGGACATCCTTATTTAGCCAGGGTTTTTGATTGGGGTAAAATTTAACACACTTTCTTATGGATACATTTTCAGCACATGTACTGATGTAACCCAGGACAGAGGAAGCATGTCAGCTGAACCTGGAAGAATAAATGTACAACATGTTTTAATGAATGTTGAAAATATCTGTCACATAATTTAATTTCTTTTTTTCATTTACCCTTTATTTATACAGATACCCATACCATGCCATTTTATTTATAGAGCACTTAAAATAGCGACAAGGCCAACCAAAGTGCTGTACAAACAAACAAACAAACAACAGGCAACACACACAATGAAGTAAAAAAACGGAATTTAGACATAAAAACGTTGCAGATAATAAATATAACGACCAACCTGTGTGAAGCAAACAGGTTCAAACACAGATCATCTGGTGTTGAAAGCTACTGAATAGTAGTGAGTCTTTAAACGGGATTTGAAAACTGAGAGGGAGGGGGCCTGTCTGACGAGCAGAGGTAACTCATTCCAGAGTCTTGGACCTGCTACAGAGAAGTTCCTGTCACCTCTGACCTTAAGACGAGTGGAACTGTGAGAAGTAACTGGTCCGCTGACCTCAGAGAACAGAGATGGGGGGTGGGGACTGTTCAGCGATTTGTAGACATACAGGAGAATTTTAAACTGGATTCGAAGATGAACTGCTAGCCAGTGCAGGGAGGCCAAGACTGGTGTAATGTGCTCTCTTTTGTCTGTACTGGTTAAAAATCGAGCTGATGCATTTTGGACCAGTTGTAGTCGTGCAATGGTGTCTGACTGATACCAAACAGGAGTGGAATGGGAGTAGTCTTTTTTTTTCCCGTTAAATTTATTCATTTTAAAATACAACACAAAAAAATAATCACAATTTTGACAATACAATATCAAGAAATAAAATGAAGGGAGGCAGAATGAAGAAAAAATCTTATGATATCTGCCCCCATTTTTCAAACAGTTAGTTCAAACAGACAAAATAAAATCATCAAACAAGTAACAGAATAGAAAATAAATCATAATTGTCAAATTACAAAATGACAAGCAAGAAACTAATTCATATATATTTCAGTAATAATTTGGTTTTGATTAATTTCTTAAATGTGGATAACGAAGTGGCATTTTTAATTTCAGTATCCAAATAATTCCACAAACCAATTCCCTGAATGGAGCTTGACCGACCCCTCGAACTCAGTCTCATTGAGTCACAAGAACTCCTTTTTAAGAGATACTTCTTAAGGGAGCAGGTGGTGGGGGTTAAGGGCCTTGCTCAAGGGCCCAGAGTGGGGCAAATGAGGGTGGAGGCAGGTGTGGGTGTTTCACATTTTCCACCCACATTTTGATGTTGACAATACCAGGAGTTGAACCAGAGACTTTCCAATCACAGGCCCACCTTCTCTGACCTCTGTGACACCATTCCCCCAATAATTCATATTTTGTAACTTACAGCATTTACTCACCTGCAGGTAGAATCCACTTTGCCCATTGAGAAGAACGAGGTACTTCTCATCTTCTAAGCATCTGATGTCACAATTTGGCCGACAGAAACTGAAAATGAAATGAAGCTACTGTATTTAGAGGACATTTATCTGTAGGAGCTGCACTGAGTACAACAATCTATCCAGGTTTGCTCCAAACTAAAAATAGTAGGTGCACACTATCATTACAAATGCAATTAAAGCAATTAATAAAAATAAAACAATTATCAGCATTTATTCCACAGTATTGCAGCAGCGTGGCAGCATGACCCTGCAGTGAATGAACAACCTGCTTGTATTACACCTGATGTTGAAACTAACAGCCAGACTCAGTGATGGAGGACTTTAAGGTTTTAGCTGGGCTCTGTGTCTGCTTCAAGATAAATAAGATTGTGCTCCACCTGTTTCAGAGCTTTTCAGGTTGTTCATTGCTTCACCGTGATATGCTAGTAGATGGAGCTAAATATGCTAGTAGAAGTAATCTGCATCCAGTTCTTCAGCTCGTCCCCATCCCTTCCTCGTCTGCAGCAGGATGATTCTATTGTTTAAATTAAATTCACAAAGCTCGGACTAACTTCGCTCGCATCACACATAGATAAAGGCAGTTTTCG
>JBBPBX010074283.1:0-12940 GCA_038048925.1 Garcialebias charrua
TATTGTGCTTTTCCTTTTTCTATATCTGTTTCACCTTCATCCGGAGACAGATGAGTGCGGCCGCGCAAAAGAACATGTCGTGTGTTTGGAAATGCTGCAGCTTTGCATACTCTCCCTCTTCTGGACGACTGTGTATACATAATCACGTTGTATTAATTAACTGGTGCAATGTTAATAAATAAATCTCTTATCTCTTATCTCTCAAAAAAACAACATTGATTAATGTGGATTATTGTGGGTAAAGTTAAGTGGGAGGTAGACAAAAATGAAGATGTTCCCACCAGTACTCTCCCTTCTACTGGTGGGAGTTCTTGTTTCCCCGAAAAGGAAAATGAGCGATAAAGTGACCTTGTTTCCCACAATAAATGCAAGCATTTGTGCTCACCCGTCTTTGCTTTTCCTCAGTAGAGCGTCAAGTCCGATCTACTTGCATCGGCTCCGGTTCTGAGTCCATAGAGGGCGGTAGAGTGACAGGTGTACACTGAGATTCTATTAACACAGGTTTTTGGGAAACATAGTTCTCATACCTGGGTTTGTAGGTGGAAAGGACCATCGTATTGGTGTAGAACCTGGAAGTGTGAGGTGCCTGGGTCTTGTAGTCCTTTTCATGCTGCCTCTCTCAAAAGCGTTCGTCAAGACGAATGCCAACCAAAACCAGCTTGTCCAAATCCTTGGGTTCATCACGTAAGGCTAACTGGTCCTTGATTTCATCAGATAAAGAGTTTAAGAAATTTCCAAACTTTGGAGTCTCACCCCAGTCGGTTCGAGCTGCTATGGTTTGGAATTTGAGGGTGTTGGGACGCCAGTTTTCATCCCTGACGTAGTCCAAGCAAACGCTTTATGGCCTCAGATTTCTGTAGAGGGTGATTAAAAACTTTTGTAAATTCCTTTTAAAAGTGTTGAAACTTAAAGAATCATGGGTCGACATGAAGGATTCCGCTTAACTGAGGGCTTCATCTTTAAGCTGGCTGATAACGTAAGTAATCTTAGAATCATCTAAAGCATGTAATCGAGGGGATTTACAAAAAGCAAACTTAAATTGAAGTAAGAAGCCTCCAAAATGATCAGGACTTCCTGAGAAGAAGGTAGAGGGTTTGAAGTTGATCTCTGGAGTCTTTGGTCAAATTAATTTTGATGTAGAAACAACAGGGCTAGGGCTGGTCTGGGCCAGTGATACTGCCGGGAAAGTTGAGCTACACTTTTAATTTAATGAAAACAACATACCTCCGAGTTCCGCCATGTTGAAATGGCTAGTCTCTTGTTGAAAGATGATCTTCTCTAACTTGGACTCGAGGGCGTTGATTCTTTAAATCTGAGAGGGGAGAGATACTTGCTCGTCCCCGGTATCGTTCTGGGTATGTAGTTTTGGCTGGAGCATTTCAGTCAAAACTCAGGAGGCCCAGAGAACACGAGACTGAGACTAGCAAGACTAGTGTTTATTATTTACAGTGAATACAGTTGATCCTCCACTGGGGACCTTGGAACGGGAGGAGAAATGTCAGGTGGATCCGCAGAGGTAAGGTGAGTCTTGAACAGTAATTTGATAATTCTGTCTCCTTACAGGAGTTGGAGGTGACGGGATAATGGTGTTGGTTCGAGGAGCCACGGAGGAGGAACACAAGGCAAGAGGCTGTAGGTAAGAAGGTCCAGAAGGTACTGGTATCCAGAATGACGGGTCATGGAGGAACACGAGGAGACACAAGTAACTGCGATCATAAAAAGAGAGAGATTAGAGAACTCCTTCTTGAACTACAACCAGGCCAGAAGCATACTACCATGGAGGGAGGTGAATGCTTCAGCGAAGAATAGAGCTTGACTGCAGCCTTAAAGCTTCAGTATGTAGCTTATTTTTTAAACATATTTCTTCACTCTGCCACTATCTCTTGAAAGATTGATCTTTGACATGTAATCTCTGAAAAAAACTATAGTCCTCTGGCGTCTCCCAGTGGTAATAAAAGCATTTATAAAAAACAGAGAGCGGCCTGCGGTTCACCAGCCAATAAAAACAGGCTTTATAACAAGCCATTCAGCCAATAAAAACAGAGCTTCTAACTTCTCACCCCCTAACCCACGCCCCCGCCTGTCAGCCAGTAGCGAGCCTGCAGCCGCCGCGCAGGTTCATTTTGAAATAATTGCAAAGCGATGCAAAACTGTTTTGTATGTGACACAAATGTATTAAATCTCCCTTCTTCATCCCTGCTCTGGATTTTATTTTGTTTTTTTGCCAAAAGTCAAGTGATCGCTTCTTCCTTCACTGACAGAAATGAGGAAGTGGATTGATTTGTCACGAGCGAATTAAATCATGTCCAACGTGGCTGCGTGAAGCTCTGCAGATTTCAGGGTGTTTTTGTTTTGCTGGACCAGTGCTCCATGGTTTTATTTTATTTTTTAGAACGTTTTATTAACATATAATCACAGAACTTTGCAGCGGTTGAGACGGGACATGTGGAGGCGGAGCATTCCAGGCTGCAGCGCGAGTGAGGTGGAGCTGAGCCATATATGGCTCTGAGTGAGGAGGGACCAGAAACGTGTCTCTGTTCAAAATGTTTCTAAGTGCCAGCGTGTTCAAAAGCTACATATAGCAGCTTTAAGTACAGCTGGATCCCTGATGAATAGGTGACCTGTAGGTGGTGTTAATTGATGACCATCTTGTATCCAGGTGCTGCAGAAGGTCATACTCTCACAGGTACAAGAGGTGGAACAAAATTATGTACATAGGTTCCCAGTTACATCCAACAATAGCAAAAAATATAAATTGTAAAAAATAAACAGTAAATAAGGTTCTAAAATGTAAACTAAGATATACGCTAAACTAAGAAATATGCTAAAAATAATAGTACAAAACAAAATGTTGAACAACAGGACAAATTCTTTGTCAGTAGATGAGTATGAATGAATACAGCAACATCAAATAATCAGCAGCATGAGATCAGCAGCATGGATAATCAGCAGCACATCTCTCCAATTAAAGTGACATTACAGTGATTTTTCCCCCCATTGATAATCCTAATTAGGGATTTGAGTCTAACAGCTTCAGGGTAGAAGCTGTTCTTCAGTCTAGTGGCTCTGCACTTAATGCTCCTCAACCTCCTGCTTGAGGGGAGCTGGGCAAAAAGTATGTACTGTATGTGCTAGGTGAGTGGGGTACTTATGATGCAGGTGGCCCTCTTCCTGTATTTGTAGGCAGCGCCGGCCCAAGGCATAAGCAAACTAAGCGGCCACTTGGGGCCCCAGGGTCAAGGGGGCCCCCAAAGAGGAGCTGAGTTTTGTGTGTTTTTTTTTTTTATTAATTTTTTTTTTTAATTATATGATTCTATTACACACAACTTCATCATAAAGTTCAGATTTTTATTTTCATAATGATATACATAACAAATATATCATATATTTGTGTGTATATGTATATTTGAATATGTAGAAATCGCTCTGTGGAAAGAAAGAAATGGCCGGTCGTCTTGAGGAGACCCCCTTAGTGGGGTCCCGCCCCCGGTAGAGCACGTTTCACAGGTTTCTCAGGTTTCTCAGAGCTCCTTGCCGCAATGTGAAGTCCGCATCCAAGCTAATTAAGCACCTGACACGTAACTAATGCTAGATAATCGTGCTGCTGTTTATAATGATGTTTTTCCACTACATTAGGGCTTAGTGTATTACTAGTTGATGTTTCTCTTAGTTAATTCTAGATGTTATTACTGTTTTTCTCTTGCATTTGTTGTTGGATGTAACTGGGACCCCGTGTACATAATCTCGTTTTCATCACATGTACCACATGTGGTGCAAATGACAATAAAGACTCTCTGACTCTCTGACTCTGACTCTGATAATGTCGCAAAAAAGGGCATATATCCTTCAGGGGCTGAAAAAAGGAAGAGGAAAAAAAGAAGAACAGAAAAAACGGCAAGATAAAGGTATGTTTGTACAAAGTACATCTCTTTTATCAAAAAATATGTGTGCAGCTGCTAATGGAATGGCTAAATAGCTGGCTAGCACTACCGTGTTTGTACTTGTTAATAACTGAGTTTTAATTTTATGTGAGTTGATTCTAGTCATTGGCACTATATCTTTTTTTTGTTGGCTCAAAACAGCGTTTTTGCTAACGCTTGATAGCAATAATTAAAACTTCACTATACTTAACATTTGCTAGCCAAATGTTTTACATCAGGCATATTAATGACGGCTTACTAGTTATGCTTGAGTTGGCAATATGTTGTGGACTTGAGCATGATAATTTATGTGACTAAAATAAAAAAAAATTACACAAACTTATGTTATGTGAAATTCTGCAGGAGCACTGTTAAAATATTTCAGCAGCACATAATCCACATTACCAGACTCAGCTGTAGACAGTGCATCAGGTAAGAGAAAGACTCACCATGTAGCATACAATTAATTGTTAGTTATAACAATTATACACTCCAGAGTCTGTAATGAAAGTATGCAAGGAATGTGTGTGCATATGCATGTATTTCATCTTATGTCCATGTTCGTCCTCTGCAGAGCTAAGTGTAGCATCCCATCCTCTGTGCCCACTACAATCACTTCTGATCTACCTGGTAAGTTAACAGTAAAACATCTTCTATAATTCCTCATTGTGATCCAGATCATTTTCAGATTAACAGTTATGTACATTGCAAACATTTTCTGCCCTTTTATGTTATTAATATTCATCTTTCTTTTGTCTCTTTCTCAGAAGCTTCCACATCAAAGTCCGAGCCACACCAAGGATCATCAGCTCTGCCAATGGACCCAGCTGAGTGGCCATCTTTCCTCTCAGATGTAAACAGGACTGAGCAGGTGATGAGAGGACCACTGCCTATTAAGGATACCTTTTCCTTCCCCAAAAGGCATGATGGGCAAAGTTTTTATTTTTTATTTTTAGAAAGTTCGATTTTACCAGTTTATTCATAGGCAGTTTTATCAATACATTCTGCCATGTCTGGCCTTCTGAGGACGTTCATGAACTTGATGTGGTCCAAAATTAAAACAAGTTTGACACCCCTGCAATAAATTACATATATACATTAAAAAGGACTGTCAGAGTTGCAATACGTTTTATCAGGTGGGAGAATTATTAAACCATCTGACCATTGATTGCAGTAATTCATATTATTAGTAGAAACAGAGGGCCCCCATCAAAATTTCGCTTAGGGCCCCAAAGAGGCTTGGGCCAGCCCTGTTTGTAGGTGTAGATGTCTGTGTTGGTGGGGAGGCTGACTCCAAGAGACTTCTGTGCAGCCTTCACCGCTCTCTGCAAAGCTTTTCTTTCTGCAACTGTGCAGCCTCTATGCCACACATTGATGCTGGAGCACAGGATGCTCTCCACTGCACACCTGTGGAAGGAGGTGAGGACTGGGCTACTCAGACCAGCTCGTCTCAGCCGCCTGAGGAAGTAGAGTATCTGATGTGCTTTCTTGATCAGGCTGGTGTTGTTGTTGCCCAGCTGATGTTCAAGGCACACCCAAGTACTTGTAGCTGGAGACCACTTCCACTGCAGATCTTATTATGTTCAGGTGGTGGTAGGTGTGTTTGTTCCATCAGAAATCCATGACCATCTCCTTCATCTTCTTCACATTGATGTGAAGGTTGTTCTTCCTGCACCAGCTCTCCAGGTGTTCCACCTCCTGCCTGTAGCTGGACTCATCAGTGTTTGTGATGCATTCAGCCACCACTGTATCATCTGCAAACTTTACAATATGACAGCCTGGATGGGTAGGTGCACAGTCATATGCAAGCAGAGTGAACAGTAGGGGGCTCAACACACTGCCCTGAGGGGAGCCAGTGCTGAGAGTTATGGTGAAAGATGAGAAGTTGTGGATCTTCACAGACTGTGGTCTGTTTGTTAAGAAGGCTAGGACCCAGTTGCATATGGAGGGACTTAGTCCTAGTGTGAGTAGTTTGTCCATCAGGGTTTGGAGAATAATGGTATTGAAGGCATATGTGAAGTCCACAAAGTCCACAGATGTAGGAGTCCTTCTGCTCCCGGTATGTGAGAGCAGTGTGGACCACAGAGGAGATGTCATCCTCTGTTGATCAATTCTCATAGTATGCATACTGGTGAGGGTCCTCACTTATGTCAATAGTAGTTTTGATGTGGGTTAGGACCAGTCTTTCTAAGCATTTCGTGACTATCGGGGTAAGTCCTATTGGCCAGTAGTAGAGTTACCAATCAGCATAAAATGCATGTTTTTGGTTTACCCATGGAAAACCCACGCATTCACAGTGAGAACATGAAAACCCGATGCAGAAATGCACAGGCCGGAAGTTTTTGAACCAGGGTGACCTGCTCGCTGAGAGGCAGCAACTGTACAAACTGCGCCACAGTTTTTTGGATAAAAGAATAAATGTTTCAACAAGAAAAATCCATCCAGAGGATGTGATTTTACTTTGTTAGATTTTATTTTAAAAAAGTATGCTTGGAGTATTTTGAATTTGTCCAAAATGTTTTAAAAATCTGCAGCTCGTTCAGTTAGGAGCTCAAATTAAACTCAGGATGTCCATATATGTTTGAAATGGATATGGTTGATGTGGTTTTAAGAACTAACTTCAACATTTTATTGTTTGTTTTTAAATCCCTGAATGGTCTTGAACCATCAAATGTATCTGAGATTCTTAACCCTTATATCCCTTTTTGCAATCTCATATGCTTGAATCTGTTATTACTTTCCACTCCCATAACTCGACTGGTGACAGAAGGAGGTAGGGCTTTTATGGTCATGGCTCCTAATTTGTGGAATGCTCTTCCTCTAAATATTAAGGCCCCGGTAAAGCTCTGCGTTCGGCCGTACGCCGCTCTACACCGTACGTACGCAGAGGCACAAGCGTATCCCCGCAGGGCATGTACGCGCCAAGCTCAAATTTTACGACCGCGAACGCGAGGTGCGTTGTCTCACAATAAACTGCCCGGCGCAGGACTGTTTTGTATGTGACACAAATGTATTAAATTCCTCTTCTTCATCCCTGATCTGGCCTTTTCTTTTGTTTTTTTGCCAAAAGTCAAGTGATCGCTTCCTCCTCCGCTGACTCCATGACTGAAATGATGAGGAAATGAATGAATTTGTCACGAGCAAATTAAACTCGGGTCCAACGTGGCTGCGCGAGGTTCTGCAGATTTCCTGGTGGGCTGTGGGCTGCAGGACCAGCGCTCCCTGTTTTTTTTTTTTTTAGAACTTTTTAATAAGATATAAACACAGAACACCGGCTGAAGCTGTGTGAAGCTGCCGGCTCGCCTTTTTTTTCTCCCCCCGACCTGTCAATCAATTCAGTAGGCGTGTCAGCAAATGACCAATCAGCGAACGCTCTGCGCTGTGGCTGCTCAAATGACGTCAAGAATTTGGAGCGAAAACGCGAGAATTAACACGAGAACGAACGCAAAGCTGTGCTTGTGAACGCGCACGTTCTGTGCGCACGCGTAGAGCGGCGTTCGGCCAAACGCAGAGCTATACCGGGGCCTTTATACAGGCCTCATCATTGTCTTATTTTAAATCATTAGTTAAAACCTACTTATAATAATAATAATAATAATCATCATCATTTTATTTAAAAGCGCCTTTCAGGCCACACAAGGACACTTAACAAACCAACAAACCAAACCAATACAGTGCAAACATTATCAGTGACAATTTGAAATACAAAATACATAAAGATTATAAAATGCAAAATAATAAAAATACATTTAGTAAAGTTAATGATAAGCTAGTCTAAAGAGATGTGTTTTCAGGGCTGTCTTGAACAGAGAAAGGGAGGTGGTGTTTCGAAGGTCTGGCGGTAGAGCGTTCCAGAGGTGAGGGGCAGAGCAGGTGAAGGCCCTGCTCCCCATGGTGGAGAGGCGGGCAGAGGGTACATGGAGATGTAGCGAAGAGGAGGATCTGAGAGAGCGTGATGGGATGGAGATTTGTAGGAGGTCAGATAGATAAGGAGGGGCAAGGTTGTGGATAGCTTTGAACGTGAGGAGTAGAATTTTGAAGATGATGCGTGATTTAACCGGGAGCCAGTGGAGCTGCTGCAGGACAGGAGTGATGTGGTTATAGTAGGAGGTTTGAGTGATGACACGGGCAGCTGAGTTCTGGACCATCTGTAACTTGTGGAGAGATTTGTTGGGGAGGCCGTAGAGAAGGGAGTATATAATAAGGCTTTTAATACTGTATCTGACTTTCATCATATCTTTATTTTCATTTAATCATAGTGTTATGTATTTTAATTGATTGGGAATATTTTTTGTTTTTCTGGTGTCATTTATGATGTTGTTTTAATTGTATAATGTGAAACACTTTGTAACATTTGTCTAAAAAGTGCTATACAAATAGTGTTATTATATATTTATAATTAAACAATACATCTGTTCTTAAGTAGTTACCACAAATGAGTCAAAGGTATATTAATAATAAAATAGTTTACCAGTTTGTCTTTTTGTTTAATCTATCTGGGAAGCAAAGGACTGTCTATGACCTTTACATTATTCTGGTTGGTCATGTGTGGAAAATGTGTCTGATCTACCACCAACAATCACAGTGAAAAACCCATAAAATGTGCTGATGGGAAGTGGTTTGAAGGTAGCTGCTTAGCATTTTGGTTTGTGGACATTGGGAGTTCATTTTCTTTCTTTATTTTTTTTCTTTATTTGCTTATGCACATTTTCCAAAGCTCTCAGCTGCTGTTTGTTATTCTGCAAGACCAGCACATTATATACATGAGTGCACTTTGCATTAGTTATATTACAGAGTGCAGTTTGACTTGATACTATAGGTCGAGCACAAGCACTGAACAAAGTGAGGATTTTTGTGAGTAAAGCAAAGATATGTTACTCAGATGCAAATTGTGTTTAAAATTGTTAATATTTGAATAAAACACTGAGTCCCTGCATGTTGGAGGAAAATAACAACATTGTGCATATAAACTTTATTATAAGTACTGTACATTAGTCAGCTTGTAAAGAGAAGGCAATAAATGACGTTGACATTTTTTTATCTGACTGTTCTTAAAACCTTGACTCTCAAGGCCTGCATGATTTTAGATGATCTGATGCTCCAACACACCTGATTCATCTGGTTAAATTACCTCCTCAACATGTCATCAAGGTCAGCAGAAGTCTGTTAATGACTCAATAATTGCTGTTTAAAGAAATCATGTTGCAGTTGTAACATTTCAGTTTAAAATGTGTTATTTAGTGGAACAGCAAATGCTGCAGGAGCAGTACGTGTCATAGAGGTCTGCTCATGTGAATCTTGTGTGATCTCTGCAGTGTGGCGTGTTTACGCTTGGCTCCATCTCGTCAGCTTGAATGGTGCTACACTGCTGCTTTTGAATGCTCAATGAAATGGGCCCGTAGCCAAAACTTGATAACAACTGTACAAGAAGCCAGATAGGGACTGTGTTTTCAAAAATGGAAAAGTGAAAGTTGACTACATTTTCTACATATTACAGTATAACAATCAGATGAAAATAACTTTAGTGCTCTTGTGACTTTATACATTTTGAAGGGCTGATGTGTGTGTGTGTGTGTGTGTGGTGTGCGTGCATGCGTGCGTGCGTGCATATGTGTGATTCAGTGTTAATGCTCAGTACAGTCATGACCTTAAATGTTTAATTTATATAATGGTTTGGCAGATTTAGGCCTCATCTGCATCAATGAAGGCACTGATTTGGTCAGTTGTGGTTGGGGGAAAAATAATTAATTTGAAAGACAAAGCTCTCAAAGAAATGGTCTGAACACTTCCCATCCATTAACTAAAAGAATGAAGAATTAGGCCCTGTTTACATGGAGCGTATTTTGAGTGGAACCACTCCTTTCTCTCTGCGTCTTTGCTTATCGTTGACACGAGTTCACTGGCCCCCCTCTTTGCATCCGATGCTTTTCTGATACACCGCTCAGGGTGGAGGTTTTTCGCTGACCCCCCGTTGACAATGTAAACATCTCCCGCTGATCTTTTGTATGAACACATGCGCGCAGCACGCACGCGCGGCCGCAGACAACCGGCATTTCTAACAATGGCGGTGGACTGGACACACAACTTTCTGAACTACAGCTGATGAAATATATTTTGAGTCTCATATTTAATTAATCTACAACTGAATTACCTGCATCTGTGTTGGAAGAGACACAGCTGGATCCAGTTGTCGCTGTTAACGAGGCAGGCGGATATTACACACGTCAAGCTGCACTATAACATACTAAATGTGCTATATAATAACAGTTTAACAATAATAAACAGTATTTATGTTAGCGTGGGAGATATATAAATTTATCTTAGCTAAATTAATCTATCTGGACTCATTACGTCATGCCTAACATGCTATGTTGAAAATGAAGACACCAGGTTGATTTTTAATTTATTTATTTATTCAACACCACAAACTGTACATCACAAACACTGAGAATGAAATTGAACACTTTTAAAAACACGTTAACCGAACTTTAATGAACTGGACTCTGTTGTTTTCATCCTGGACCTGGTGGACACTGGACCCACATCCGAACCGGTCCGCTTCGTGGAACGACAGCTTCGACCTCGCAGGAAAAAAATAAAAAAATAAAACCTCAGTTGGTTGTTCTGTGATCGAAGTAAACACAAGGAAAAATTATTAAGAACATTGTTTACCTTGTAGCGCTGCTGTAAATCAGCTGATTCTCACGGACTAAAGTCTGACATCGTCACTCGGTTCAGGTCCGCTCAGCAGCTGGTGTGCAGCTTGTTAGATGAAGAGGTCCCACTTGGTGTCAAATCTGTCGACTCTTAACCAAAATCCAGCTTTTACTTGTTGTTAACTTGTTGACAACAACTTGTTGTTAGCAGAACTTTTAGCCAGAGAGGAAAACAGACTGACGTAGCACGCATGCGCAGTAGTGAAGGTCAAAAAATTCACAGCGCCATCTAATGGCCCGGCTTGGTAACTACAGAGAATTCATGAGAGCGGGGGGAGTCATATCCACAGAATTTGCCCGTGTCAACGCAAATCTTTTCATCTAATTAACATACCCCAAACCTCTGTTTCCCCCCACCGTGTCCGTGTAAACAGGGCCTTGTTTTGAAAGCACAAGCTCTTGTAAATAGAAGGCTGAATAGAGTTGCTTTTGAAAGATGGCTGAGCTCAGGCTTAAAGTGTGGAGCTCTGCCATTCTGGTGGAACTCGGAGGAGAGCCGTTGTTACTACACATAAAAATGCAGTAAGTTGAAGAGGTTTGGGCATCTGATTATAGGATGCCTTTTAGGCTACATTCACACAGCAGATAAAAAGTGGCCCAAATGTCAATTATTTTCCACCTGGAGTCCAACTGTGAAAAACAATTATATTTGTCCATGAAACCCTATGAATCCAATCAGTTACTTAGACTACAAACATGTTTTAATTCAATTCAGTTCAATTGAGTTTATTTCTATAGCACCAAGTCACAACATAAGTCATCTCTAAGATGTCATCTAAAAGATTCAAGATGGCGGCTGTGCAGAGAGGACGTTTTTAGTCGGGCTCTTGCCTGTACTACCTCCAAAAGGAGTATTTGGAGGGCTTGTACTTGCAGTTTTTTGAGCTGGATGTGCAGAGAGGAGCGCTGGAGGAGCTGCGGAGATTGGACTGGAACATGCGATCCAGAATTGTGAATCAACAGGCCAACGTGTCCGTGAGTTTTTGCCGAGAGTTAGCCTAGCGTAGCTACAAATCGGGCTAATCAAAGCTAACTGAGCTGGGTCACCGTAACCGGGTGCCGTAGCTGCGGGCTTCGTGAACAAATAAACCGGAAAATACGCTAGTTGTTACGAAGAAACGCGGGCCGGCACGCTGGAGGTGCTTTGTTGCAGCGAAAGAATACAACAAAGCTGTGAGTGGAGGCTACAGGCTACAAGCTAACACTAGCCATGTGCTACTGATAAAAACTAATGCGGCAAAACACCACGGAGTTGGGGATTGTTGCTACGGGCTGACGATCTGAAGTCTGATCTGTAGTCTGTGAGCTAGTGAGGCCAGAGAGGCATTGGAGTGCTGCTGGGGGACAATAAATTACATCCAGGCCCCAGATAGACAAGAGCTGAGCTGAACTGGTTGCTGGTGGACAGGACCTGCGCTAAGCTGTTTGCTGTGGACGTGAGCAGTGCATCAAGCTGGTTGCTGTTGGACGGGAGCAGAGCAGCAAGCTGGTTGCTATTGGACGGGAGCAGTGCAGCAAGCTGGTTGCTGTTGGACGGGAGCAGTGCAGCAAGCTGGTTGCTGTTGGACGTGAGCAGAGCAACGAGCGAGTTGCTGTTGGACGTGAGCAGAGCAGCAAGCTGGTTGCTATTGGACGGGAGCAGTGCAGCAAGCTGGTTGCTGTTGGACGGGAGCAGTGCAGCAAGCTGGTTGCTGTTGGACGTGAGCAGAGCAACGAGTGAGTTGCTGTTGGACGTGAGCAGAGCAGCGAGCGAGTTGCTGTAATAATAATAATAATGAATTCAATTTTATAACGCGCTTTTCATTAGTGAAAATCTCAAAGCGCTACACACATTGAATGCTACACACATTCATACACCGGTAGTGGCAGACTACCATGCAAGGTGCTTTCCAGTCCTACCGGGAGCAACTCGGGGTTAAGTGTCTTGCCCAAGGACACAACGACACATGGTGTGGGGAACCGGGATTCGAACCGCCAACCTTCCGATCGGGGGACGACTGCCATTACCACTACGCCACGGCCGCCCCGTCTGTAGACGGAAGCAGAGCAACAAGCGAATTGCTGTTGGATGGGAAGCAAGCTGGTTACTGTTGGACATGAGCAGAGCAACGAGCGAGTTGCTGTGGACGGGAGCAGAGTAGCGAACGAGTTGCTGTGGACGGGAGCAGATCGGCGAGCGAGTTGCTGTGGAACAGTGAATTTCTGTATCCAGGCCAGAAGAAGCAGGCGAGATGAGTCCTGGGAAAAAAAAGAAACCGGAGCCGCCGAGACAGGAGTCGGTGAGTCAAAACTCGGTGGATAAAA